>WNNJ02001571.1:0-107669 GCA_012934845.2 Pomphorhynchus laevis | reverse complement strand
TTCATAATATATTATACTATAATATATCATAATATATCATATATATTAATGTATTATACATAATATCATATAATAATATAATATATTTATAATGCATTAATTATTTATTTTATTTTTTATGTTGTGATATAATTAGTTATTGATTTATTCGCACATGAATCATTTCATGAATATGAAATAATTTATAAATTCTTTTTATAATTATTTAAATTATTTAATTTTTAAATAATTTATAATTTATAAATAAATTTATAAAACGAATAAGCAAGGCTTGTTTAACTATTAGGCATTTATTGAATCGGTCAATTCAATACAGAAGTGACAATAAGCTTTAGCTCAATACACACGAACGTCTTATTTTTTCGGGACGTCTGTAATTATTTGGAGCAGCCATATTTTGGACATCAAAATATTTCAATATTGCAATAAATTAAATATTCAATATTATGAGAATATCGAACTATTACATAAATGACACAACATTTTTTAATAAAGCATATAAGAAAATTTATATTTCTAATATTTACCATCTCACATGTAAATAACAAATTCTACCAATCACTTATAGCATGTAAATAATACATTTTTTAGTAAAATACCATTTATTAAGTTTGAACAAATTTTGCTTTTTTCTGTGGATGTAACTAGCCAAATATAAAAATAAATTAAAATATACTACGACATTATGTTATTGGTTATATTTAAAATACCTTTTATCAAATAATTTTATATCTAAATATTTTTAAATACGTAAAAATACTTTAAATAACACATTAAAATGTAATTTTAGCTAATAAATGATCAACTAACTGTAGATGTAGCTAGCCAAATATAAAAATAAATTCAATTAATACTGCTCCAAAATTCCAAATCAAAAATGGATCAATTGTTTTTTAAATATTATTATCAGTGAAATAATCAATTGATTTTAAAATTATGCAAATATAAATCCTATTTGTTTTAAAATTTTAAATTTAAGTAATGAATCATTAGCATCAATTTTTTAGAAATATATTTTTTCAAAATATACGACGACATTACGTTATTGGTTATATTTAAAATACTTTTTATTAAATAACTTAATAATTATATATTTTTTAAATACGTACAAATACTTTTAATAACACATTTAAATGTAATTTTTGCTAATAAATGCTCAACTACCTCATCATATTATGATGATGAGGCTTCAAGATTAACGATGAAGCTCAATAAGCAGAATCCGGTATATAAATTTGATTGCGAATTGATTACGGTGGTTTTTCAGTACTCAAAATTCAAAATTAAATAATTGTATAAAAGTCAATTATTATTAATTTTTCGAATGATTAGTACTACTAATCATTCGAGTGTAACGATTATTTAATATATTAATGATCAATTAATATATTATATTAATCATCACTAACTCATTTTATTTACTTTTTTATTATAGAAATTTATATCATTATTATAATATTTAATATTAATAGTAATAGTATGTAAAAAATATAATAATGCATCTTATTATATTATATCATATCATGTTATTTTATAAGACACACAAGAACATATATAAGAAATACAAACATGTAAATCGAATGGCTTTAGTCAAAAATTTCTCGATAATAAAATAAAAGATATACTATAATATATAATATGAATATTACTATTTTAAATGATATATAATTTATAAATAATAAATAATTAAATTATTAATTTAAATATATTAATGAACGCCATTGATGGCTAATCGTGGTGTTCTTCAAGGTGATCCGCTCAGTCTATTATTATTCTCTCTATATTATGGGCCTTCGTAAGTTTTGAATTATTAAATACATCAAAACCAAAAATGTGTATTTATACAATTCGTTATATTTATACGATATTTGTTATTTACTTATTTTTTAAATCATTTCATTAAACCATTAAGTAAAATTGCAACAAACCTTAGGAAGACTATATCCTGGAATAGACGGAAAGTCGTGATGCTCATTGTGATAACCTACATTGAACGTTATCCAGTTTAATGGACCGTAATATGAATATGTCTCAAATCCATTTATGAATACATAATGCTCTGATATGAAATGACCTGAAATAGGATGAAGACTTATACCAACAAGGGTGCTTAGCAAAAGATATAGCATTGCAGACTTTCCAAACGCGTAGATAATCAAACAGTCGAAAACAATTTGTGCTATCCAATTATAAGCTTCCCATAAGGTTATTGGTCGTGGATTTATCATCATTGGACGTAAACAGTATGATAGCGGTTGTAAAATGATGAACATCAATTTGCCAATCATATTACGATAGAGTTTCACTTCAAATGAGGAAGGTATATCCGTGTCTAATATTTCGTCTCCCATGTACCTAAACTTGTAAATCATATGCTGTTTCATTTCAAAGCAATAAAACATAATTATGAAATAAGAAATTATGGTACCAAAATAAAACTGATCTTATTTACATAGCCATGTCAATGCAAGGATTTAAATATTACGTTGTAAATGATTATTATATAATAAAAACATCAATCCTGATGGTTCTCCACAAATGAGAAGTCATAGTATTAATAATATTCGTAATAATACATTGAGTGCCCTTACGTCGAAAGATGTAGTGGAACTCGATGATAAAGCAGATTCAGAATTTATTAATACGACATATTAATATTACGGTCCATTATTAATAATATTATTAATATTAATATTACTGGTTATTGATATTAATAATAGTGAATTAATATTAATTATTAAAATTAATTATTAGTGAAAAATTAATTTTATAGTGATCTTTATAAGCAGCTTATTCAAATAAGATGGGCTAAACCTTCTAAATCAATTTTATTCGCAATAATCGGATAGTACGGTCTTGTACAGAACCCAGTTTGATGTTCAAATCAATTGAACGACCCCTAGATATTAATTCTATGTGACTATCCACTAATTATACGGCGATCGTCAGTAGTGGGAATTGCCTAAATCTTCATCAGACTATTCCTTTTTAATTTCAAAGGTCTTCAAACACTAGTTAACGAAGGGATTTATGAGTGGATACTCACTTTTGATATTTTGGTATTTATGGAGACATTTTACTCTTCAATAGCCCTGAAGAGATTTTACTTATTTGGCATTCCAGCTAATTTTAGAAACACAGGTCGTCCATCGGGAGGGGTGATTCTAGCGGTTAGCAAAGTCTTTCGCGAATGGAAATGTTGCTATTCAGAAAATGCTATTCTTCTTGATACCCTCACTTGTGTATAGTAGGATGCTATTTTAACCTGTCCTATTCAGCTACATGCATAATTGATGAAACAGAATTTCTCTCTACTAGAATTTACACCATCCACTAATTATTACAGGGGATTTCAATGCAAAGTATCCTTCATCAAGAACACTTAATTAACTTGTAAAGTATTTCGTTTCATTCAATTTAATTTTACATGTACGAGCAGAAGGTTGATCATACGAAGCTCCAAACGGCAGAAGTTGCATCGATTTTGTCTTTGCTAGTCTCGGTATACATAATACGTCCTAATTTTTTCAACGAATAAGCGTTGAGGCGCAAGCATAAAAACTTGAGTAATAGATGGAGAATTTTTTTAGATTTTATAAAACCTAGAGAGCTCGTCGCCTAGTATAATTGTGAGGGAAGAGAACTTAGATCTCGATATCATTCAAAGTGCCCGAATGTTATAGAAGATCGGTGACTTCGATTTAAGTTCCAACTTGTTGCAGAATTATCTCTTAAATGCATGCGTCCACGCAGTTTATAATACATAAAGTTTGCCAGTGATCGAACAACTTCATTCGCTGAAGAATCTTCGTAAGATCTTACAAATTTTATATAAACATACTCGGTTTGAAACTGCAGTGAATGATACATATGTTCAACTACGACGTCATTTTTGTTCATTGCGGAAGAACTGGAAAGGTGATTGTGAGATTAGAAAAAAACTTATTCAAATGAGCAAAGCCGAGAGAGCTCCATGGCTATTAAGAACACGATCTTGCAAGCTCGCATTCAGAATTCGTGTAGGCGATTGGCGTGTTCACTTCTCAAATATATTTACCGATGACAATGTTAATTTTGCCGATTTTGAATGGACGGAGGAAATTTGTGATAAATCTAACTCGGACCCTCTAAACCGTTCCATTAGCGCACACGAAATATAATTTGCACTGTTCAACATGGCGCGAAATGAAGCATTAGGTGTGGACAAATTGCGTGTAGAACATATTGGATATACATACAGTCTACTTGAAAGTTACTGGGTAATCTTCTATACTTCAATATATCATAATTTATCATAATTGGCGGGATAGAATCATAAGGGTGTTATACAAGGGCAACGGTTACATTTTATTAAAAGATTCTTACATAGTAATATCCCTACTCAATCACTTTTACAAGTTACTCACGAAGATGATAACTATTCGAATCCTTAGAATTCGTGGACATTGCATCCCAAAGGAATGACATGGATTCTGTCGAAAATATTCAACACAGGACGCTTATACTATGCTAAGATCAAAATCATGGAAGCGTTCGATATTCATAGCTCGTTGTATTCCGTTTTAGTGAAGTTTTCAAAAAGCTTTTGATAACATTAATAAATCACTGTTTCTGGACAAACTTAGTTCAATGGTCAATATTCAAGGCCGAATGTTACATTTGATGGAGAGAATCTTACAACCAAACATTTTAAGAATATTTGACGGTATAATTTACTTTAAACCATTCATGGCTAATCGAGGAGTTCTTCAAGGTGATCCGCTCAGTCCATTATTATTCTCTCTGTGTATAATGGACTTTCCTAAGTTCATAAACCGAGTCTCACCAAATATTACGATTCTCTTTTACGCAGACGATCTATATAATTTATAAATAATAAATAATTTAATTATTAATTCAAATATATTTATGAACACCAGTCATGGCTAATTGAGGCGTTCATCAATGTGATCCGCTCAGTCCATTATTATTCTCTTTATATATTATGGATCTTCCTAAGTTCCTACTCCGAGTCTTACCAAAAATTACGATTCTCCTTTACGCAGACGGTCTAGCAATAATATCTTCAGATTTAACATGTACTCAATTAGCGTTTACAGCTTTAAGGAATACTGTCTTCGTAATCAATCAGCTGTAAATATTAATAAAACGACAATTGCTAAGTTTCGGAAAGGAAATCCTCGCAAACGAGCAAATCTTATTCATTTATTATGATTCTGCATTGGAATTTTGTTCATCTTACAAATACCTTGGAGTTTCAGTCATCACTCGCTGATCATTTAAGGAACATTTGGAGAGGAAATATGCGAAGATCATGCAAGCCACGTGTGCAATTCCTAATATAGAGGATCTTTGTTTCAAGGACCCATTCATTATTTCTAAAGTTATGCTGCTTCCAATAATTTTATATGGTTTCAGTTGTTTTTGGGCAAATTTTACCTTGGAAAATTTTGTCTTATCGATAACTTCTTGTGGACATATGCTAAACGTGAGGTTGGTGTTTCATCAAAACGCTCGTCAACTGCTGTCGCAGTACTTAGTAAGTTACTTCCATTTCGTCTTCAATACGGTTACTATTTTGAAACAGCTGCATATTTAGAAAAGGCAAATTAGGTTATAGCTATCTGGGAGGATCTCAAACCTACTAATTTCACACAAATAGATAAGTGCCTCTGGCTTTGTATCAAGCGTTTGGTACTAGTTTCGTCTAAGTGTTCATCCGCTGCGGTAGCTGCGTTATCGAGATTATCTTCTCGCTCGACACTCTTAGCAATCTTCTACATTTACATCACGCACAAGCCTTTGTAAATAATTGCAATCACTACGGGAATAAATGACGCATGCTCTATGCTATTTACTTTCTCAAGATACTTCCTTTTCTTCCTTAGTTCATGATATTCGAAGCATGGTCCGATACTCTTACTAGAGTTAGAGGGAGCGTATGCGTTGAACAAGCAGATATCAAGAAAAGTACACTCCGTTCTGTTTCCAAAGATTCCGGAACATGATATGTCAAGTCTCGCTTCACGATCAATAGTTGTAACGTGATTTTGGAAGCATATTGCATCATGCAGAGGGGATAGTTTTGGCTCGATTGCTACGTTACGACAACATTCGGATAATCTATTCGCTAGAAAATCACGGACGGCATCGTGTCTCATTGATGGCAAGCCGCCTAAAGGGCACGAGAAAGTGTGTGATATCGAGTTTTGTTCTTTACATTGGCAGTATTTCGGTGATGAGGGATGTAGAAATTCGTATCTGGTGGCTAGTGCATCTTGAAAGAATGTATTACTTATTCTGGAAGAATAACTGTTTGTTGGGTATGCTGACAACCACGAAGATGATTCAGATACTGATGCATGCTCGATGGCATTCTTGAGAGTAGGGTCGACCTGATTTATACATTATCACCCTCTAGTGTAGGTACTTCTAGTCGATTTGAGCAGTTCCTAGCAAGGCAGTCCATGCACTTTGAGCAGGCTTTCCCCGAGGAATGTGTTGTGTTTTATTGTAAACTGATAATTCTCGTTGGGTCTCTCGTTGGGTTATGTTGTAATTGTAAGTTTTATTGTAATTAGCTTGGGTGATCGAGTGTTTAAGCCGTACAGAACAAGTCCTTGTGAGTTTAATAGGGACTTAATCTTGTATCGTTGATGTTTGCTGATCGTTGCCCAATATCGTTGAGTTGATTTTGTATTGTATTTTCTTTAGATTACTGTATTTATGTATTTACTTTAGATTGTATATATTATTGTATAGAATGTATGTATATTAGATCTCTAAGTTTTTATAAGGTCAACTGTAAGAGTTTTAATAACAAAGACTTTTTTAACGTGATTATATATTATAAATTAATAATAATATTATTATTAATAATAATATTATTAATATTATTATTATTAATAATATTAATAATATTATAACCTTATGCAGATAAGGTTACCACGCTTTAACTTGTCAATTTGGTGGATTCCCTGGCATCCGGCATGACGGTATTCGAGCACAAATATGCACAAATAAAAAGGTCTAAATACGAAGAGCTAATAAAAATTATTGAAGGAAAATTTTGTTCCAGTCATTCTCTCCGTATATGGCGAATGGGTAATGTTTTGCTCAAGTTGAGAAAAACATGTGCATCTAGAAGTGCGATGAACTCAGGAAAATCTAGAAGTGCGATGAACGAATAAGCTTTACATTGATGAAAGTGTTGTGATCATGCCTTCACAGGAGAAAATCGGAATTCAAATTTAATGATAATGCGTTCATCTGGGATATGGGCAGGTAGAAACAGGATTAGCGCAATAAAGAACGAATTATATGCTATAAAATGCTAACTATAAGTAACGATAACTTGATGTATTATTAATAAATTGATTTAAAAAATATTATCACGGATTAATATTATTTTATAAATATTAAATATTAGCATTTAATATTTGCAATAATATTTATACCGTATATCTTCGTGATATAAAAGTATATAATGTTATGCATTACTGGTTTTTATCATCTCATTTAGATGAAAAGAGCTGTTTATTGGCACAAAAAGTGTTGATTGATTGGAATTAAATTTGCATCTTTGTGAAAAATTAACATCTAGATATTCACATCATGTAGATAAAGCTGGTATAATACGCACAAATAATTATGCTATTTCAAATTCAATACATTGGATACGTTAGTATAAGACAGCAATCAGTAGTTTTATATGGAAATTGTTACGTCATTTATCATTTAAATATCTTGATCAAAACATTTTCATTAAAAAATCGCTTTAGATAACATAGATTTTATATTTATTTAAATTATTTTACAATTAATTATTTAATTTGATTAAATAACTTGCCTAAACAAACATTAGTAAGAAATCAACTGAGATCACATATGTTTAATATTTATTTAATAAAAATTTATTTAATTATCTAATTAATTATCTAATTTGATTAGGCAATTTCCATAATCAAACATATTTTGCTTAGTAGGCAATCGCTTTAGATAACATGCAAATTAGTTATTTAATTAATGAATACATATTTGTTTAATTAAATAATTAATTAAATATTTAATTTGATTGGATAATTTTCCAAATATACTAGGACAATAACATACAAGAACATACCTATGATGATCTAAATGATACTTTTTAAATGTGAAGAATGCAGGAACGCCTAATGGAAAATTACAAAGGAATGAAGTAATTATATGAAGTATTCGGTGCCGTTGTCCAAATGCGGTGAAATGAGACATTTCGTGCATACCAAGGGAGAGTGAATGATTCAGTGTGCCGCCAACGATATATAGCACAGCAATATAGCCAAGATAGCTAAACGAATGCGCAATTGAAGCAATTCCAACTTGTACCGCGGCCATAATTAAAATTTGTATAGCAACTCGATAATCCGGTTTCATTAGCTCTTTAATATCAGGATACTTTTCTAAACGAAAGTATTTGAAACTTTTAATTTGAAGTATTTAAAATTAAAAATTTAAGTATTAAATAATTTTAGAAATATTTTATTTCTAATAGTAATCGATGATAAATTGTTATCATTAACTGATTATCAAATTAGAAAAAATAAGAGAATAAATCGAATTTTTCAAACTTGTTTGAAAGGAATAAAAATTAATTTATTTAAAAAATTATCATCATCCAAATAAAATTAAAAATGTTGATCATTTTAAATTTTAATCCTGGTGATAGCAGAAGCTATCGATATATTGTACTTTTAAATAAAGGGTAATTTTTTCTTTTTCGTTCATTTAAAACTATCTAGTCAAAATTTTTAATACATAAACTGCATGTTTAACATATTTTTACGATCGTAGAAAGATCGTGCCTGTTTTACAATTGCTTTACTAATAAAAATATCCTTACATTTCTTGTCGTAAGTTTTCAACTTAATTTTTATTTTGTTTATTTACTGTGTTGTTTTTAAAAATTGACTGCACACCAGTCTTTATGATTTAATTTCAATAACTAGAAAGTAAAAATATTAGAAAGTAAAAACATTTTTATTAGTTTTGAATTTATCTGACACTGCATTTTTGGATGATTATACCAAATAGCTATTACTGACGAAAAAGTATGATGGCGAATTACAAATATGTCCAGGATTTTAAATTGCCTTAATAATCTAAAAGATCAAAGGCTTACTCTGTAACGCTGTTATTGTAATTAGTATCTTACCTAAAATCGCTTTACGTCTGCTTGCATGTGGTTCCTCGGTATAAACCCATTTTTTATCAAACATCTTAAAAAGCAGCACAAAATGAATACAATAAGCATTTCGTAATTAAGCTTAAAGTTATTTAAACTTGACATTTAATAATATCAAATTCGTGAATTATGTATTAATCGCTTGCTCAGTCATTGATTGATGAAGCGAGTGAGATTTAAATATTTTTTTTAAAGTACAATTTTTTATGTTAAATGATAAAAATTAATCAACAAGACACAAAATAAAATACATTCAACTATGTATTTTATTTCCATCAGAAAATACAGTCTTGATAGAAATTTGATATGCTATGAAAATATAATGTTCTGATGAAAATATGACCTTATGGAAATATGATGCCCAGATGAAATTGGATGTCCTGATGAAAATACGATGTCCTTATGAAAACGTGATGTCCTGATGGAAACGTGATGTCCTGGTGGAAATGGTGTAACAATCACATTTCCTGATAGAAATGTGATGAAATTTTAAGAATTGCAACTATTTGTAATGATATTGACTATCTTCAAAATCATTTAAATAATTTAATTAAGATATTTTAAATAGGGTACTATCAAAACGGGTTTAAATTTAAACTAGGGTACTATGTAGACTCATTTACCTGATCTGATCAAGTAAATATAAATATATGGATAAAATTGAATTAATAGAATCCTTAAATATTTTGATAAATCAAAATTATTTAAAAGTAGGGACATCTATATTTAGACAAGTAAAAGCTGTTTCAATGGGTAGTAATCCCAATTATAGCTGACTTGTTTTTAAGCTTTATAGAATATGAATTTGTTCATAACTGTGTAAAAACAAAATCTAAATTATATAAAGATATGAAATATATGTTTCGATATATTGATGATATATATGTATTTAACTCCAATAATTTTTATTCAATAAGTGAAAAAATTTATCTAGGTGGCCTCATTCTTAATAAAACCAATATTAATGATAAAGAAAGTATATATCTAGATATGAACATTAAATTAACATTAACTAAAACTACTATTAATTTATATCGTAAAGATGACATATTTAAATTTACAAGAAACATATTTTTGCATGAGCATTCATGCATACCATGTAATTTAAAATATAATTCATTGAATAAAAAATTTTAAGAATTGCAACAATATGTAATGATATTGGCTTTCTTCAAAATTATTTAAATAATTTAATAGATACATATTTTAAACTAGGTTACTATAAAAATGCTATCAAACAGAAAATAGTAAAATATATAAATCAACACAATAATATAAAGAATAAATTTAAAATCATTAGCGGAAAATCTTTTTGGATGGGTAATAAATAATATACCTTGTATTAGAATAAGACACTAGATAATCAAATTTATTCTGAGGAAATATGTCATTAGCATGTATTTAGTACCGCAGCCATGCTGGGTCGAGGAATAGGAACCGAAATAGTATTGTTTAGTAGACTTGTTTAATAAACATTATGATTTATTTATTGTCTCTTAAGAAATATTAATGTTTAGAATAGACTTTGCATAATATAAAGTTAAAATATTTTTAACAGAGGAAATACATCATTAGCATGTATTTGGAGTTGATTCCAGGCGAGTGGGGCAGCGACGAAGAAGGATCGGAGATTATTGTCTCTTAAGAAATATTAATGTTTAGAATAGACTTTGCATAACATAAAGTTAAGATATTTTTAACAGGGGAAATACGTCATTAGAGAAAATAAAATATTTATTTTAACGTGGCAAATGCGTGCCAGCGCACGCTTACATGACCACAACAAAACAAGACTGTGAATCAGGAATCAAGAAGGTGTGAACGGAGGAGGTGTTTGAAGGTGATAAAGGAGGGAGCGCGGCGGACGTTGAGAGGAAGTTGATTCCAGGCGAGTGAGGCGGCGACGAGGAAGGATCGGAAACCGTAGTTGTTGGAGTAATTGGGAACGTGGAGTAAGAGGGAATTACGGGAACGCAGCGATAGCGAGGTGGGACGAGTGTCGTCTAGGAAAAGAAGCTTGAGGAACGATGGAAAGCCGACAGCGATGAGACGAAAAGTTACGAGAAGAAGGCAGAGTTTGATGCGGATGGGGATTGTGGGCCAGGATTGTTGGGCAAAATATGTGGATGTGTGGTCGAAGCGACGGAGACGAAAGAGCACTCGAACGGCGGTGTTGATTATTCGTTGTAGGGGTAGGATTATGGATTTTGGAGAATTGGCGAAAAGGCTAAGGCAGTAATCGATTTTAGGGAAAAGAAGCGATGAAAGAAGATACATACAAGAACGGAAGTCGATAAGGGGGCGGATACGGCGGATGTCACGGAGAATTAAGTTAAACAAGCGGACCTTGTCTCGGACGAAGGGTTTAAGAGAATGGTGATCATCGAAATGGAAGCCTAAGAAAGTGAGATTGTGGACTATTGGGATAATCGATGAGGCAAAGTATACAGTGGGAAGAGATATTTTTTGGTTTACTGGGGAAAATCTTTATTATTTTGGACTTGTCGGGGTTTAGAACGAGATGGAGATTGAAGAGACGTTTGTAGATAGAAGAAAGACAGTTGGAGGCAGAAATGCCGATATCGTGTATGCGATGTGCGGGTGCATGAGCATAGATGAGGATGTCATCGGCGTATTGCATGACGTTAAAGGAAAAAGGTTTGATAAACGGAGAGAGATCGCCAAGCAGAAGAGAGAAAAGCAGGGGACCTAGGACTGAACCTTGTGGGACCCCGCAAAAAATAGGGATGGGAGGGGAGGATGATGAATTAGAACAGACGCGAAAGGAACGGTCGGATAGATATGAGGCAAACCATGCTACGGAGGAGGAAGAAAAGCCGTAATCATAACATAAGCGAGAAAGGAGGATGGAGTGGTCGACAATGTCGAACGCGGAGGAGAGGTCGAGGGAGATGATAACACTATATAGAGTCTTGTCTCGAGAAATGAATAAGTCGTTGTAATCTTTCATGCAGGGCGAAAAGCAGATTGGAAAGAAGGGTACAGATTGGATGAGGAGAGATAAGCGTTGATCTGTATTAAGATGATGCGTTCTAAGAGCTTAGAAAGAGTAAGGAGTAGTGAAAGGGGCAATAGCTAGAAGGAAGGGGTCGAGCGATTATTTCTTAAGGAGGGGACGAACGATTCCGAATTTCTAGTGTGAAGGGAAGATACGACTGCGGATGGACGAGTTAAACAAGGTTGTGAGAAATGGGGATATTGATGAGCATATAGATTTTAATATGTGAGTAGGCAGGGGATCGGCAGGTGAGGTTTTGTTGGGCAAGGACATGAGGACAGATGATATTTCTGTAGGTGAGACAGGGAGAAGATGAATGAGTTCCGGAAGGATGAGGTTATACTGGGCAGAGTGGGATAGGATGGAGACCGGGGTGTGAGAGAGCAACGTGAATACTTTAGTCTGGAGAAATGAGGAATAATCATGGGAATTGATGTTGCACGCGAAGAGGAACGAGCAAGGATTGATTTAAAAGTATGCAGAGAGTCTTAGAGTTGAATGAAGTAATGATTTTATGCTGCCAGAAGGAGTTGCATTTGGTACGTAGTAGGTTGAGATGAGATCGGCGAAGAGCAAGATAGGAATCACGGAAAGACGGAGTGATCGAGCGGAAATCACGTCTGAGAGAGCGGTGATAGACTCGAAAAGCATGAGCGGAGTCGACGCTTTGAGAGTATGCATTGGATGTCAAACCATGAGGCACGGTGCAAGCGACTGTGTGGGTTAGACTTGAAGGGCAAGAGAAGATCGAGAGTGGATGTGAGTTGAGAGTCGAAAAGAAAGTCGAGATCGTGAGGAGAGGAATATGTTATTGTGGGATAGGATAGAGACGATTTGAGTAAGGCAGAGCGGAGAAGGGAGAGGTCAAGATTTCTCCAAGGGCGACGTAGGATTGTAGGTGTGTGAGAAGGGTTGTGGTTGTGAGTGAGATCAAGGGTGACGAGAAAGAGATCAGATAGACCAGGATCAGATATGGACAGTGAGGTGTAGGCAGCAAAATTATCGGGGAAAGCGATAATGTCAAGTGCCCAACCAAGGATATGTGTGGGGGCAGTGCAGATTAGTTTGTAATTGTAGTTGGATGAATGTTGATAAATCGGATGGAATCCCTAGAAGAGGGGTAGTCTAGGCGGATGTTGAAGTCGCCTAGAACGAGTGAAAGGGTTGCTGACAAAGAACAATGAGAAAGGATGTCAGCGAGTTCGGTAAAAAAGAGGATGTAGGAGCTGATGCACGATGACGATATACAATGTCGAGATCTAGAGTGATCGGGTTAGAAGAACGACAAATGAGCAATTCAAAAGAGCAACGACTGAAAATGGTGTTGATTTTGCGAAGAGACGCGGGGTGACTGGCGAATGCGACGATGCCGACATGAATAGAGAATTTAGAAGGGTATGGAGCTGAGGGGCGGGCGGATTTGACTAGGAAGCAACCGGCAGAGAGCAGTCGGCGAATGGAAAGGTCGTCAGAATCTGAGTGCCATGATTCGGTGAGGCAGAAGAGATCGATGGATTGATTGGTGAATAGGTTGATGATAAGATCGGATTTATTGATAATAGATCTAGTGTTGAGGAGGCCGAGGCGGAAACCGTGTGTGGTGGCGAAAGAGTCTAGTTGCGAAGACACATAGTGGAGATGGAGCGTCGTTGAGTTTTGGGACGGGTGTGGACAACTTAAAAATTTCCGTCTATGTTTCGGATGGAGAGTGATGTTTCGCCGTTTTCCCCGCGACGGCGTTTTTCGATTCAGGCAGAAGAGAGTTGAGCGATTTCAGAAGGGGTGCGATCGGGGAAAAATTGAGTGGTTGAAGATAACATGAGTTTAAATCGTTGAGAGAGGACAGAAGACGCGTGAGAACAATGCTTGAAAACAATTTTTTAGGAGAGGGGGCTGGGAAGGATTAGATTTAGAAGATTTGTTTAGACGGATGAATGCGACAGGATAAATGTCCTTGAAAAAGGATGGTTTATCCGCAGGAACAATAGACGAGAGAATGGATCTGAAAGCGGAAACATCGTGGTCGAGACGTGCTTGTGTTGATAAGAAGTTGGAAGGAGTGATATTAGTGACGATGACGCAACGATCGCGAGAAGGAAAGAGCTTTTGTAAAGAAGGACGACTGACGTGAGTGAGATCACGGTAGAAGAGCTGGCAGTTGATGATTTGGAGGGATTTGGTTTGACGACGGGAGACATAGAGGATAATGATAATAAAGAGGGTGGCAAGCGATGTGAGGAAAGGTTAGGAATGGAAGGATCGTGGATAGGGTGGATGTCATTTTGATTGATGGATGCAAGTTATTGAGAAACGAGACGGGAAGGACGGGACGTGGGGTGTCGGGGAGTGAAGATGACATGGAATGAGAAGTGTATATGATGGCAAAGTCGGGGTAGTTTAAGTTGACGTATTGGATGTTGATATGTGCTTATTGGAAAGTTTGCGGATTAGTTTGTTGGCACAAAAACCACATGCGAAGTCTTCTTTTGACTTATTCTTGTCGCAGGCGATTGTTGTCCAGACGTTGCAGTCGTGTATCGAGCACTGTAGTTGCAGTTGTCCATAGTTGGTGTCGGTCTTAGTTGTTTTCTTACGTTCTCCCATTAACTCTACAAATTCTGCAAGCGGAGCGAGCGGAATTAGATTGATCTGGTACTGGATTGATCTGGAACTGGATTAATTGTAAGAATTTATAATAACCAAGACTTTTTATTAGAATAAGATACTATATAATCGAATTTCATCAGAGAAGATACGCCTGTATGAGAGAACTCTTAAAAAATGACCGCATTAATATTTCACAACGGATTCGACAATCGATACTCTCTCTATTACGTTAGTTCGGTTTATTTTTGAATTATTTAATAATAACCAATCAACAAAATTTTCAAAGTTAAATTTTTAAAATATCAAAAAGTTAATTCGCTAATCCTTATTCTGATACAACATATATCATTAAATAGTTAATTCATTAAAAATGGCTTTTATTTAAAATTTCAATTTTTTATTTTTAATTAATATAAATTATATAAAATC
The DNA here is from genome assembly GCA_012934845.2 of Pomphorhynchus laevis. Classification (NCBI taxonomy): domain Eukaryota; kingdom Metazoa; phylum Acanthocephala; class Palaeacanthocephala; order Echinorhynchida; family Pomphorhynchidae; genus Pomphorhynchus; species Pomphorhynchus laevis. The sequence goes on along the minus strand of WNNJ02001571.1, from coordinate 92,394 downwards.
TTATAACATTTATTTATAATTATTTACTTTCTAATTATAATGGTTTTTTATTTATTTATTATTTATTAAATATGTAGTAATATTAATATTAACAAATATTAATATTTATTAAATATGCGTATAATATAAAATATATTTATTAAACATGATTATAAGAAAGGACGAAACCTGATGACCTCTAATCCTTATTCTGATACATTGTCTGTTATTTATTAGTCAATTCATAAAAATTGACATTTATTTTAAATTTCAATTTTTTGTTTTTAATAAATATAAATTGTATAAAATCTTATCACAATTATTTATTATTTTCATTTATTTTTATTTAATTATTAAATTTTGATTTATAATTGTTTATTTTATAATTATATTAAATACGTAGACTTAGTTATCTAATTTAATTTGTTGTATTAACTTATTGTAGAAACGCTAAGTTTTTATTAAATTTAATTTTCGTTAATATAAAAAGATTACTATTTTGTAAAAACGGTAACTTTTTGAATAATATTTAAATTTTAACATAAAAAATTGAAAAATAAAGGATTATTGATTGATTGAAATGTTAATTTTTATGTTAAAATAAAAATGCTTGAAATACGACGTTATAAATCTGAAAGAATTGACTTTTATTTTTAAAATAAAGTTAATATAATTTTTATTTATTTTTATTTTATAATTATTTAAATTTCAATTTTTCATATTATAGAATTGACTTTACTTTTTAGTATTACACACGAATAGGAAAGTATAAACCTGCATGCTTTTTACAACCTTCGCCGGGAAGCTTAACCCAGAATGCGTATACCACAGCTGCCTCGACCCAATGAGGCGTTTCGACCTTAGTCTACTCATCACTACAGTATGATCTCATCAGTGTGGCCCTGGAGCTACACAACTTAGGCAGTACTTGATCCTTAGTAAAAAAAAATAAAAAAATTCTATTTAATAACGAATTTTTATTTAAAATGTAAAGCGCTTTGGTGTATTCGTAATTCAAAATTTATAAATTATATACCTTTATTATATAAATTGTATAAAATCTTATAACATTTATTTATTATTTTTATTTATTTTTATTTAATTTTTTAATTTTGATTTAGCATTATTATATTTTTATAATTATATTAAATACGTAGACTCAGTTAGCTGATTTGATTAGTCAAATTTAAAAGACTTAATTCATTGACTCACCTTATATAATATTAGATTATTATAAGATAAGAATAATTCTGTAATAAATGATCTTAAGATAAAAATTATGATAATATTGATATCTAATAATATTAAACTATTATAAGATAAGAATCATTTTGTAGTAGATATTCTTAAGATAAAATCAAATATTATATCATTATAAAATAAAAAATCTAAAAACAATTATTTATTGTATTATTTAATTATTAAATTTTGATTTAGCATTAATATTTTTTAATTTTATAATTATATTAAATACGTAGACTCAGTTAGCTGATTTAATTTATTACTAATTTCATACATTATAACACAATATATTATATTTTCAACTTTTTCCAATAGTTTTATATTGAGCCATGAATCAGCATATACATCATACTGATATATTTTCTGGTAATATTTCTTATATTACACGAAATATTATTTATTTTAATATATTTTGATAGCATAGCAGTTCCTCCTGATGGCCTCTAATTCTTATTCTGATACAACGTCTGTTATTTATTATTTTTATTTATTATTTAATCACATGATTGTTGAAAATTAGTTTCCACCCGTTGATGAAAAATCAGTAGAAATTTATTAGGAAAAAGAGACAAAGCGTCATTTCATAATTTACTATATTTATAACATTAATTGGTTAAAAAATACAGTTCGCTCGTAATACATGTACGTCATTTGCTTCTGTAAAGATTTATCCACTAAAATGTGGACTGAATTTGCGTAGTATGCGTTATTAACTGTTTTAGTGTGTTATTTACACTGCATTTAGTTAACAAATTTTTAAACTTCAAAAGGAAAAATCTCGAATCATTTTAGATAATACAAACATAGGATTGACGAAATGAACGACGAAAATCTTTAATTAAATCCAAATGCCAATAAAAGCAAATGAGTTGAGTAATCGTTAGGCAACATTAAAAGGATCGAAACGTGAAACGTATGTATTTGCGCAGTAGCTGATGAGGTTTAGAAATACTAATACATCGCACTATACAGCGTACTATACAGCGTTTAATAAAAAGTGCAGTCATTCTTCCGGAGCTCAAACGGTAAATACACAAAGTAACACAAATTAAACAATTTGCAGACATTGCACATACAAAAGATAAGATTAATAACAAAATGCGGTCATTCTTCCGGAGCTCAAACCGTAAATATACAAAGTAAAACAAATTACACAATTTGCAGACATTACACATACAACAGATAAGATTAATAAAAAGTGCAGTTATCCTTCCGGAGCTCAAACAGTAAATATACAAAGTAACACAAACTACACAATTTGCAGACATTACACATACAACAGATAAGATTAATAAAAAGTGCAGTCATTCTTCCGGAGCTCAAACAGTAAATATACAAAGTAACACAAATTACACAATTTGCAGACATTACATATACAACATATAAGATTAATAAAAAGTGCAGTTATCCTTCCGGAGCTCAAACAGTAAATATACAAAGTAACACAAATTAAACAATTTGCAGACATTACACATACAACAGATAAGATTAATAAAAAGTGCAGTTATCCTTCCGGAGTTCAAACAGTAAATATACAAAGTAACACAAACTACACAATTTGCAGACATTACACATACAACAGATAAGATTAATAAAAAGTGCCGTCATTCTTCCGGAGCTCAAACAGTAAATATACAAAGTAACACAAATTACACAATTTGCAGACATTACATATACAACATATAAGATTAATAAAAAGTGCAGATATTCTTCCGGAGCGCATACAATAAATATACAAATTAACACAAATTACACAATTTGCAGACATTACACATACAACAGATAAGATTAATAAAAAGTGCAGTCATTCTTCCGAAGCTCAAACAGTAAATACACAAAGTAACACAAATTGTAAAATTTGCAAACATTACACAAACAACAGATAAGATTAAAAAGTGCAGTCATTCTTCTGGAGCTCAAACAGTAAATATACAAAGTAACACAAATTACACAATTTGCAAACATTACACATACAACAGATAAGATTAAAAAAAGTGCAGTCATTCTTCCGGAGCTCATACAAAAAAAATATACAAATTAAAATTTAATTTTAAAGTCTTCTACAATAATGGATTATAAACAGTATAAGTCAACAATGCTTCATAATGGATACGACTATTCTAGCTTTGTGCATTTATTAGATATTGAACTATATAAAGTATTTCACAGAAACGAAACTCCGTCGTCTCTCACTATTACAGACTACAGATCTAAAGTGCAAAATCGTCTGTATTTACTGGAAAATCAAGAACAATTTCCAATGCACAGTTCACTGCATCACCAGAATCAAACTACCTAATTGATGCGAATAATTGCGTTTAAATGTTCACTTTCCAAAAATAATATTTTTTACCGTTTTAAATTAAACTTTCATTTCTATTTTTTTAAATAATTAAGATACTATGTATATTTTACAATTACTGATCAAATAGTAAATTTTAGATCTGATGATTGAAGTTTACTTTTGGACTTTTAGGACATCCCAGATTATGCAATCTTGGGTTTAAAGATATTCACATAGGACGAAGCAAACTTTGCTCAATTTAGAAAAATCAATTAATATGAAACTGTTGAATTAGCATTGGCATTTATATAAACAATTTCATTAAATTTTCTAAAATCAAAATTATATTTTAAATTTGGTTGCTGAAATTGCCGTCAGTAGCTGTTAAAATGCTTTTATGATATATCGCCATTAATTGAATATAGAAAGATCAATTTCTATGGAATTTGAATTATTCAATAAAAAATATTTTTTTTTAATTTTAATTATAATTGTTGCTATTATTTTACTTTGTAAGTAAACATTTCAGCTCTATTTTTATTAATTAAAAATATTAGAAATTTGATTAGGAATAAATAATAATAATTATTATTTGATTAATTAATAATAATTTGACTTATTTTTATATAAATTGTATAAAATGTTATATAATTATTTATTATTTATCTTTATTTTTATCTATATATCGAATCAAATACGTAGACTCGGTTGTCTGATCTAATTTGTTCTACTGACAAGTTATCATCGACCTGTAGACTTTGTTTTTTGGTAATATGACCTCTATCATTAATACTGAAACTGTGTATTCTATTTTTCTGCTAATTTTCAAGCTATTTTGATGGATTTTTTATTTTTCTTGTAATTTAGAAGTAAAAATCAAAAAATATTATTAAAATATATAAAATATACTATTAAATATAGTATAAAATACGTACACTTAGTTATATGAACTGATATTACGATTGTTATTTACAATCGTAATAATAACATATTAATAATAACCTTGTTAATATGTTATTTAAACTAAAAAAGTTACTTTCGCTGCATATGTTGTTCTGCTATACGCTAAGAGATACTTCTATCAGCTGATATAAGTGTATTTATCCACAACCGTCGTACGAGATAAACGCAGTTAATGCAACCAAGAAATGCCTCATATGTATCAACGGTTTACGCAAAACTTGAATGAAAAAATTTACTGTTTCGCATTAGAAAAACTAGTGCTCACAGACGATAAAATGCGAAATGCATATTGATTAATTTACGCGGAATTTCGGTTGAAAAGAGTGGTAATACTTTTATGCAATAATCTTTAATGTACGAAAGAAATAGATAAAATCAGTAGACAAGTGTCGATGTCCTAAAGACATCTTCAGCATAAAGAAAAATTTAGTATTCAAGGAATTAACAAATGGGCCGTCTTTCTATCAAAAAATAACTGACGTGCGCTCATTTTAATTTTTGAACAAATTAAACAATGAACATAAAAGATGAACATTTTAATTTAAAAAAAAATAATGAAATGTAATTCAAACAATCAAAATAAATGTAAAAAATACAACAGTTTACCGCATATTTTATAAATTGCATTCAGTTTTGTAGACTAAAATAAAAAATTACTTTAAACTGTAGACGGTTTAAATTCTGTTTTTTATTTTTTCAAGTGATGGTTTCTTCTAGATCTTTCTTCTAGATCTTTATTGCTAGACATAGTCTAGCAATAGACAAACAACAACTTTAATTAAAAAACATACTAAACATTCCATAGTCTTGTAGATCAAATACAATTGGCATCTTTCTTTTGATATATTTGCTTATGATACTTTCCAAAATGCATATTTCTAAGAGAAGTCTGAGATAAGTCCAGAATAGTACACACTAAATCAACAATCTCCTTCTATATTTTCGATTAGATAGTTTTAATGGACCGAAGAAGAAAACTACCTTTATTTTGATAGCTCTTGCTATCATCAGGATTAAAATTTTAAAATTATTTTGAATATGAAGTAAAATTTTTAAACATCATGGTAATGTTTTCTTCGTTCCTTGAAAACTATCTTGAAGTCTAAGAGAAGGTTGCAAAATTGACTAAATCAATAATTTAGGAATCTTATTCAGGATTATGTAATATCTTCAAAGTAAGCGTTTACATAGGGTGGCATGTCGGTTGCATTTGCGTCTCAAAGTGCCCTCAAATAAAAAATCTAAAGCGAGAATATCCAATAACTCATCATATGTAGTATGCAAACGACGCCACTGATGTTAGTATAGCAGAAAATCTTCACCAAATATGGCAAGAGATAAATAAAATCGGACCCGATTTTACTTGAACTTGAATCGGAGAAATTGAAAAGTACATGGTCTCCATATCATGTTGTGTATGCTCTCCAGAGCAAATGTAATTACATGCTCTCGAGAGATAAATAAACTTACCCATTAATTACGTATTATGTTGCGTGATAACATTCAAGAACATGTAATTGTTAGTTCGTAATTATTGATTTCCAATCATATTTGAACGTGATATCCATGATAATGTTGCAGCAGCCTTCAAGCATCATTGAAATCAAGAAAGTATTGGATTTTTGTTTGTCAAGTGACATCATTCCGAGCGAGTATCGACGATCTGAAATGATTTGAACTGATGGTTAAAATGGTCATTGCGAGCAATAAAATGAAGTTTTTTAATCTGATGCGAAAAAAGCAATGAATCGAAAAATTCTGAAATTTTAACAACTCATTATCCGAAGTTATCCAGAAACAATTAATGCTTGATGTGGAGAAAGAAGCGTCAGCGTGGTTGAGCGTTCGTCAGACAGCAAAGCGTCTTCTCGATTAAATTAACACGTTTTGATATTAAAAATTCGAATTCGTTATAGAAATGTGTTTGATGTACAATTTTTTAGCGATGCACATGCTCTTGCTCTCAAGAAGGATGTGTTTCATCAATTAGTTTAATAACATGATGCGCAAACACGATAAGTCATCTTATTATTTTCCTTCTTAATCGATCTCACGGTCGTCTCATTGATGTTTTATATGATTTAACTATAGCTATACACGCTGATGATCTGGTGATCATTTCTCTGAAGCGTACGAATGCGCCAGATTTGTTGAATCCTCTATCTAAATACTGCAACAAAAATGAACTATCCATAAACATAGAAAAGTCAAATCTAGATAATAAGTATTTAGAAGTTTGTAAAAGCTACTGCAATATATCAGTTTATATGAAAAGCATTATATGGACCTTTACAACATATACTTCGAAATATTGAACTTAAATAAAGGAGAGTGATACCATTCCGCGTGAATTTCTTGTAAAATATGTAAGCCAAACGTGAAAGAATGACGAATGCCGTTTCGTCATCACAATGACTCATCAGTGCCAGATCCCTCCCACTACTGGATGCAGAGGAGGACTGTCCTCCTCTGCATTCAGTAGTGAGAGGGATATGGCACTGATGAGTCATTGCGATGACGAAACGGCATTCGTCATTCTTTCGCGTCTGGCTTACATGAACTTAAATACTATTGCAGTAAATATGAAAAGCGTTATATGCCTTAATTAATAAAGATTAATCATTTTTACTTAAATAGTGTAATCCATTAAAAACAACAACATTTTTTAAATTCGTCAAAGTTTTCGTCGCTTAACTACTGCTCCGGTGACAAACATGTATCACTTAAGATACCTATCAGATGACAAATTGTCGTTATATCTTTTGATACTTTGGAAAAACATAAGTCCGGAAAACTTATGACTTATGAGTTAAGAGGCCGTAAAGCGGTAAAATATTTGAAGAGAAAGTAATTATAATTAGAAATATATCCATCCTGATCTGTATTAAAATTTTTAAATTTCCAGGAACTATCAGGTCTAATTGAACGACAACAAAAATTATTTTGATATTTCGCTAGTAACTACTAGCATCATCAGAAAATAAACATTAAAAGAAAAAAGTCACATAAATAAAGTTTCTTGTCAATTTGCACATTGATGCTGGATTCAAAATGGTTGCTAACATCATTTGTTCATATAACATTTTCGTTTGTAGGGACCGCAGCTAACAAAGCAACACTGAAACAAAAAGACTAAAAATGTACAACAAAAGTACAAAACACATATGTATTCATAACAAAATAATAAAAATTAAGAAATCAAATTACAAATTAGAGGAAAATAAAACTTTTTTTTGATTACAAATATAATTTATGTTATATAAAAATAAAATAATAAAAATAAATAAAAAAATCTTTTCTTGTTATAATCAAAGGCTTTCTTTTTTATTAATTTTAAAGTTAAATCAGCTTTATTATCAACCATTCAGTTATCCTTTAGTTTGTTAATATAAAACGCTTTTAAGATCTTGCGTTTAAACATACTGGGTTATTTTACTAATATGGTAGTTCCATCGAAACCAATTATGTGATCATTATTAATGCTATGCTCAACTAAGGCAATGCTTGTTCCACGTTTAAGTGTGTATTTGTGCTGGCTAACGCTTTTATTTACACCTTGTCCAGTTTGACCTGTGTATATCACAGTCTTTACAAGGGATTTTATAAAATGCAATTATAATTTTTACAGTTTTTATTCATGAAAAATGATTTTTAAGCATAAATTTACATAGAGCGTACTAAAATTAGTATCTTATAATATTCATAACTCAAATTAGTAAATTACAATTCATTTAAAATTTACAAGATTACGTTAGATATTTTCGTAGTTTATTTTGCTTTAAATATCCTGATTGATAAATTTGAATTATAAATTAGTAAATTTGAATAAAACATAATCCAACGGTGTTATCTCAACCCAGAAGTCCATGCATACGCATAGTATGCATAGTACGCAAGCCATATTTAAGTGCCTTAAATATGGCATATTTAAGAGCCATACCTTAAGCTATAATATATCTTTAGCTACATCACTAATCGGTGTTTATGCTCAATAGAGCATCAACATGTGGTTTCTAAACAGAAACTAAAATTGCAAATTTAAATATTACTTCTAAGCTATTAATCGTTAATAATACATTTTAGTATCTACGTTACATTGGCCAATTACCCTTTTTTAATAAATTTTCGCCAGCAATTTATTGCTATATGAAACTTTTAGACAATGCAAGAGACAGATCAGATGATGCTTATCAATCGAAATTATCCAACTGGATGAATTTAAGCTTTCTAAGACGTACTTTAAATTATAGTCAAATTATTGGCATTTTTTTACTTGGAATTCACATTAAAAATTATCGTATCTAGCCTATCTAATCGAATACATTGAATTTACATTTATTCGCTTCGACTACAAAGCCCATAAAACCTATTTTTTCTGATTCACTTAAATTCTATTTAATATTTTAATTCAAACAAGAATTTTATTCAATTTAAATGAATTATTATCAAATTTCATTCAATGGCAAAATGTTATGTCATACCCCAATAAAAGTATTTTCTACTAATTAAACTTAATTATTGCAAAACAGCTTTGTAAAAGCTTGTTTCATGATAAATCAGATCAATTAACTGAGCTTATGTATATTATAATATACATAAATTAAAAGTAAAGACAAATAATATATATAATTCTAAATTGATATATAATTATATATTTAATATTAATATAATTATATATTATATAATTAATATTTATATAACGTTAAAATCCATGATTAGAATTTAAAATAAAAATCAATTTTTATGAATTTACTAATAAATAATTGACGATCTCAGAATATGGACTACAGATCATTACGAGGAGCTTATATATTATGAGATTTGAGTCCCTATTACTCTACCCAATATAGCATCGGGGCCAAACACGTGATAATGACTTATTTCCTCTGATGTAATTCGATTATCTAGTGTATTTCATTCTAATACAAAGGATATTGTTTATTATCAATTCATTTATAAAAATATATATTATTATTTATTATTTTATTTATTTATTTTATTTTATTATTTTCCTTTATTGAATAAAAATTATTAAAATTAAATACACATATATCATCTATATATCGAAACATATATTTCATACTTTTATATAATTTAGATTTATTTTTAATACAGTTATGAACAAATTCATATTCTATAAAGCTTAAAAATAAGTCAGCTATAATTGGGCTACTATTTCCACCCATTGGAACATCTTTAACATGTTCAAATATAGATGTTAAATAAATAAATTTTAAATAATATTGATTAATAGTTTAAAATAATTTTGATTTATCAAAATATTTAAGGATTCGATTTAATCAATTTTATTCAAATATTTATATTCACTTGAATAAATCAAATCAGCAAACTGAGTATATGTATTTAATATAATTATTAAATAAACAAAACATACTAATGCTAAATCAAAATTTAATAATTAAATGATAAAATAAATAATTGTTATAAGATTTTTTATAGTTTATATCAAGTTAGAATAAAAAATTGAAATTTAAAAGTCATTTTTATGAATTAATTAATAAATAACAGATGTTGTATCAGAATAAGAATTAGAGGTCATTAGGAAGAACTGCTATGCTATCAGGTTTCGACCCCTTACTTCTCTACCCAACATAGCAGCGGGGCCGAATACGTGTTAAGGACGTATTTCCTCTGATGAAATTTGAGTATATAGTATCTTATTCTAATACAAAATATATTATTTATTATCCATCCCTAAAGTTCGTCTGTATTTTCTGTAAAAAACTCGTTTTTACTGAAGCTTGGTTGCGTAAAAATCTTGTTTCTGAACAAACTGGTGTTTGGCAATTATCTGTTGTTTTAAAACTTTTTAAACTTTTTTCCATAAATTAAGCAGTTACAAATCAACAATTATGTGTAATTGACACGCAAATTTACATTTAGGTTAAGATTTTAATTACATTACATTAAATTTTTTTACCACGACAATATCAAACAAATACAGAGAAATATGGACTTGTACAAATTCAACATTTTAGTGTCAACGTTTTATTCTCTTAATGAAAGACTAAAATGTTAATTGTTTTTATTTCCAATTGATTTTAACACCAGGTGATCATTATATCTGTGTCCTAGATCTGTTATCAAAGTCAGTGAAAGTCAACGGAGTTTAAATAAATTCTTCTAATGTTTTTCGTGTATAAGCAATAAAATATACAAAAATAGTTAACCTTAACGAAAATCTTTACATTGCGAGTCATCCCAGGTAGAAAATAAAAAAATTGTTTTTAAATAATATTTTGGCAGTCCAAGCAGCCCTCTTCAAAGGATTGTAAGCATTTATAAACATTATAAATTGTCTTGGTTATAAATACTTACAATAACTTATAACTTACATTTAATAAATAATAATAAATTAATAATTAACTATTAATTAATAGTTATAAATAATAACTCATTTATAACTTACAAGTTATAAATACTTGCTGCTCGTCCGCCGGAATATTGGTTAAAAAACAACTGTTATATTTTCTATAGGGGCTGACTTGCCATATAAAGATTTTATAATGGTTAACTATTTTTGTATATTTTATCGCTTATACACGAAATTCGATTATTACTAAAAAAGTACACGACAGTATAAAAATATAGAGTGTTAAAACGTAGATAATGTTTGCTGAAACTAGCGTATGTGGATTTTTAAGTCCTTACATAAATGGTGTATGATTGTTTTATAAATTGCAGTTGTATAAATGAATTGGGTATTGTAGCTATCATAATAAAAATAGGACAAAAGACGTATATTAATTAAAACTGTTAAGTGATCATTTTTAGTTAAAATTACAGTAATTGAATTTTCCGAAAGAAAAATTTAATGTTTCTTTTCATAGTATTAATATCCAACATCATTTATCATACACAAAGTTAAGTAAACTAATAAAATAGCAAGAAACCTAGCTATATATGATCGATTATGATTAAAATTATGACGCTTAAAGTTGTCTTAATACAGATGTCTATATAAATATATTCAAATATATTTAAAAATATATTAATACCTTCATAATAAAATATTAATAGAAAGGATTTAAATTTATATTTTAAATTTTAATTCTGATACTGCCTTCGCTATTACAAAAAATATTTTTTTTGAAAAAGCTATTTTATTTTTATTGCTGGTTAAATAAATTCTTGATTGAAGCTACTTATAAAATCCTTAAAAAAAATTTGATATCTAATAAACTACAGGAAGAACTACAACTCGAATTTGCACTCAATTTGCAACTCGCATTTACATACAAAATTATCTTGAAAACAACTACTTACAACAATTAATATATACAGCAAGCGTACACAAGTCGACGATACATCAGTATCCACCTAGCTTTGCAAGGTGACACGTCAAGTAATGCCAAAGGGTGTTCCATCATCGATTCCATACTGTTGCTTATGTAATGGACAGTCAGCGCTTTGTAAGGGCTGTCGTTGCGCACGCTTAGGTCCAGCTTGCACGGAATGCCGCGCACCTCATTGTCAAAACAGGAATCCTCTCATTACCGAAGTCTCGATCCCACATGAATCACGAGGTATCTTCAGCGTACCAAGAGTAGATTTTTCAAGCGTGGAGCCGGAGACGACCATTGAGCAAGCGGGTATACATGCAGTGCTTAATTCCTATGTAATTTCAATACCAAGACGCAATAATTCCGCTAGGTCAAGCCTTGATGAAATTTACAGTGAGGTCATTCTATGGCAATCAAATCTCTTTGAACTTCCTAGATGCAAGGCCAGTTTTGACTTCGTTGACCTTCTATCGTCGTTATATCGCGATTGCGTCGTTGACCCAACCACCATAGAATCAAAACTAAAAACAGCAACAATATTCTGTCAGATGGTACTACAACGTTGTAAAAAGGGTGGTGTGGCATTGAGTCGGAAGCACATTCCGCGTCGGCAACGACTATGGAAGCATGGCAAGTTGCACGAACTCCTCGACGAAGCTAAATCTTTGCAACATAGAAAAGACAGCGCTCCTGTACGACGCCTCTGCAATAAAGAAAATTTGATAACATCATTTTCTAAGATGATTGGTCGTGGTTCTATGAGTGCAGCCCTACGCCTATTACAGCATCCTGAACATCAAGCCGATACCCTTAAATTAGATGACTTGATTGGTGTAGAGTCAGTCAAGCATAAACTTTGCGGCCTTCACCCAGATGCAATCCCAGCGAATTCGAAAGCAATTCTTAAACACAGACTACCAAAAGCCGTTGAACATCATCCGGTTTTATTTGAGTATATTAACTCCGAGGATATATTGAAAGCTGCTCGTAAAACTCATGGTTCTGCCGGCCCGTCTGGTGCCAATGCCTTCATGTGGCGCTCAATGTTGTCAGCGTTTGGTCAGTCATCGATTCGTTTGGCGACTAGTCTGGCCGAGTTCGCTATTTTGATAGCTACAACTGCTCTATCGTCAAAAACTTTGGAAGCGTTCGTTGCTTGTTGATTGATTGCGATAGACAAGAACCTGGAATTAGACCTATTGTTGTAGCAGAAGTTCCAAGGCGAATAATCGGTAAGGTTATTGATCGAAGAATCAGTACCGACCTTCAAACCGAAGCAGAATGTGATCAATTGTGCGCCGGTCAACGGTTTGGAGTCGAATCCGCTATTCATTCGGTTGGTCTTCTATTCAGCGAAAATCCTAATTTGGCAGTTCTTTAGCTGGACGCCATAAACGCTTTTAATTGTGCAAATCGTGATTTGACCTTAAAAAACGTGAAGTTTGTGTGCCCTTCACTATCAACTGTACTAAATAACATCTACAACAATCCAGCGACATTATCAATTGATCAAGAAGTTCTACTATCAAGGGAGGGCTTCACGCAGGGTGACCCCCTATCCATGATCGCCTTTGCTGTATCCTCAATTCCACTTATACGAAGATTAAAAAGGATTTTTCCCAACGTCACTCATCGATGGTTTGTCGATGACGCTATCCTTGTCGGCTCTTCACAAGACCTCAAGTTAGTCTAAGACACCGTTTGCAAAATTGGACCGGACTATGGATTTAATCCCAATGTACAGAAATGCAAACTACTGATGCACGCCCACGAAAAATCCAACGCTATTGCAATATTTGCTGAATCAAACATTTAGGTTGCAACAGGTGGTACTGAAATTCTTGGTTCGGCGATTGGTGATAAAGCTTACATTGACTCCTTCATCAGTGCGAAGGTTGACAAGTGGCTCAATATGCTCAACAATCTAATCAAAGCAGCCAATGAAGATCCCCACATGGCTTTTGTTGCTCTGAAACAAGCTATTCAATTCAAGTGGTCTTTCGTCCAACGCACGTGTAGTTCAACCTGAGAAAATTATGATCGCTTATCTCAATTCTTGAATTCAAAGTTAATTCCAGCAATAACTGGTGTTTCCCTTGACTGTAATGTTAAGGCAATGTTATATTTGCTAGTAGGAATGGGAGGTATTGGAATTCGATCACCGTCCAGTATGGTAAACGCGGAATACGGATGGTCCCACTTGATGTCCCGACCGCTATTGGAGGGTCTTGTGGGTGACGAACTTTTACTCAGACAGACGCGAATTTCGCGCGAAATTAAGCTAGCGAGAACAAAATCCGATGAAAGCGTGAAAAATGAAATAACGTGTTGCAGCGATGAGGGCAGTAACAAGTGTTTAACTTTTGCATCTGTGAAGGGAGCATCCACCTGGTTATCTGCGTGACAATCAGAATACCTAAAAATTCACTTGAGTAAAAATCCAGGACGCACTCGCATGAGATATTGTTGGCACCCTCCCAATGCACCAGCTTTTTGTCTATGAGGCCAACGATTTAGCACATGTCGTGCACTAGCTTGCCAAGCTCGTGGACTTTCAACGATAAGACACAAAATCATTCGTGATTTTTTTGCGAAAGAACTTAGCTCTACTTGTTGTGCGGTAGCAGCTGAACCATCACTTCAGCCGATCCCACCCGAGACCGTGTTCGAAAACAGAAAAACGACTAGAGACCAGAATGCAAGAGCTGATATTGAATGTTACGGCTTATACAGAGATAAGACAGAGCGGTCAATACTAGACATTTGCATTTTCAGCCATTTGGCTCCGTCTTACTCCGTCAGCTCTGTGAAGAGCCCGTTCCGCTAATACAAATCGAGGAATGTCGCCAAATACGGTGAACGCGTAGCGCGATTTGAAAGAGCAGGTTTTTCTCCGTGGTTATTGTGTCAAATGGGGGACTTGGTCAGGGCGCACAGTCATTACTAAAACGTAGCCGACAGGGGACGTTCACTATACAATGACATTGTCAGCTCAATGTGCTCTATTATTGGAATAAAATTGGCAAGAACTGTGTAAATGTGCGTAAAGGCTGCTAAATCGACGTTCAACAGACCGTTGCTCAACGGGGTTACTGATAACCCTATTTCCTCAGGCTACTTGATGCAAACAGCCGTCTCAATTCCAACTTGAATATTGCATTTTAAATAAAATTTACAAGGTAAGGGCCCATTTGAGGGTAACATATTTAGAAAAAAATTTATATATTCTTATTTATTAATATATATTCTTATTTATTATTATTTGTCGACATATTCTTTAATAAATAATTGTATTTATGGTAATCAATTATTTTTTATTATCTATAGGATACTTACTTGGGTGTATTGGACATAATTGGAATTAGTCTAATTTAAAGGCAATTTTATATAATGTGTTGTTAATTTTTACAAGTTGTGTATCATTTACAAAATGTTATTTTGTTTACATTAACAATATAAATATTTTTATTTATATTAATATTATTTTATTTTAATTTTTATAAATATTGGCTCATAAAATCTAGTAAACATTAAAATTAAAAATTATACATTTTATTACATGCGTAAATCACAAATTTAAAAATTCCCATTCGTTAGACACGCTACTTGCATTTAGATGATCTTGGAGCACTTGATGAAATGAAACTTGGTAATTTGCTATATCAAAGAACCGAGCCGGTATTTAATGTTTGATTGATGATTGATTTGATTGTGGTACTATAAGTTGCGTCCACTCTAGACTCTGCAGCTAAACCTTAAAGAATCCATGCTCTACTAAAATCTGCTTTATTGCGATGCTAACGTGATACTTTTATATATCCAGCGTGGGTAGTACACCTACATGTAATAACTATAATAATATTATTTATTATATATTATAATATTAATTATTATAAATTATATTTATTCGGCTCATTTATCGTTAAGCATTATCAAACGGATTTGATAATGATGAAATTAAGCACAAATAATTGCTTAAAGACTGGCCATTTATATTTTAATTATTAAATCAATATTTGATGAAATATGACTGAAATAGTAAAATGTAATGGTATACCTTCTGCTAAAATGTCGTCGTAAAAAGTTTAAATTTTAAAATAAAATATATTCAAGAAGTGAAAAGACAACGACTTTTTTGATTCAGATAGCTTATTTATTAAATTTCTAAACACTTAAATAAGAAAGGATTTAATTGTTCATTGTAAACAATTGAGAAAATTAATAAAGACTAACAGCAGAATTAAGTACAACTTTTTAAAGAATAATTCAAAATAAACAAATTTCATTGGCTTGCATTTTTGAAAATTTATAAAGATTGACTGTAAAAGATGTTCTGAATAGAAACAGTAAATTTGACAGTAATATAATAGATTGGTGACAAAGGGAAATTCGAATTACAGACAGATTGGTGACAAAGGGAAATTCTAATTACAGTAAATTAATCGTAAATATACATAATATAAAAGGAAGAAAACTTTAGCTTTGTGCATTAATTTTTATTTTCAATGTATTGACGGTAGTGCAATAACTCATGACCACAAGTAAGTTACCAATTTTGAATTAGTTTAATGCTATACTTTGAATAGATTTATTATTTAAATAATAATATGGGATAAGATATATCCGCCATGATCTATGAGATAATAATAGTATGATAATATAATACTAATAATCATAATACTAATTATAAGTATAATCATAATACTGTCAGATAATCGTAATACGATGAGATAAGATATACTCCGCCATGGCCGGTCCCAATCCCGTGCTGAGAAAGGATCAAGGTTTGATGTAGACTTCGTGAAAAGCCAGTCGTAAAACAAAACCGTCGCATCAACAGTATGAAGTGATGTCTTAATAAACTTTGCGAAAGGCGACTACAATGACACGGCCGCGTTCTTCGCGCAAACGAACATCAATCATAAATAAGGTCCATCGGTGTGATAGTGGAAAAATCAGACACAGTAACGAAGCGGGACAAACGCTGAAAAAAAGAAGAGTGTGAGATAAGACGGTTATGTTAAATACGAAGGATATATTTGATAATATTTTAGCATTTGATAATTTGATATGTAAATCGGCTATTAATTCCAAAGTAAATTTTTCCATTATCGACATAAAATTAACTTGGTGTATAAATAACAAAATTTCGCTAATTTTTCGACTTCCATACGGCAATCAGAATTATGTATTTAGTATTTTGAATTCTCTATTTCCATTCTTTTAATTAATGATCATTTGAAATGGCATGTTAGAAGGATTTCCAAATTAAAACTAATTTGAATTTGCATAATTTGAATTTAATAAAATTACTTAAATTATGTATAAATTATAAATTAATTAAAGGTTTAACTAATTAGCAATTAGTTAAATGGGAATTTAAAATTGATTGGTTTGTAATAAATTTGATTAATTAAATTGATTTGATACCAGAATTCAATCGTTGATTATATAAATTTAATCAGAAATTGGTTTAGTTAACGATAGACTGTTAACATTAAGTTGAATTAGATAGGTAATAATACAAGTTGAATAAGATAGGTCCCAAAAAAGATCCTTGTGGTACACCACTAGACACATGAATCTAATTAGACAATATACCATTTACACGAACTGCGGCGGTTCTATTTCGAAGATAAGCACGTATTTAAATTGATTTGATACCAGAATTCAATCGTTGATTATATAAATTTAATCAGAAATTGATTTAGTTAACGATAGACTGTTAACAATGAGTTGAATTAGATAGGTAATAATACAAGTTGAATAAGATAAGTCCCAAAAAAGATCCTTGTGGTACACCACTAGACACATGAATCTAATTCGACAATATACCATTTACACGAACTGCGGCGGTTCTATTTCGAAGATAAGCACGTATTTAAATTGATTTGATACCAGAATTCAATCGTTGATTATATAAATTTAATCAGAAATTGATTTAGTTAACGATAGACTGTTAACAATGAGTTGAATTAGATAGGTAATAATACAAGTTGAATAAGATAAGTCCCAAAAAAGATCCTTGTGGTACACCACTAGACACATGAATCTAATTCGACAATATACCATTTACACGAACTGCGGCGGTTCTATTTCGAAGATAAGCACGTATTTAAATTGATTTGATACCAGAATTCAATCGTTGATTATATAAATTTAATCA
Organism: Pomphorhynchus laevis; assembly: GCA_012934845.2. Lineage (NCBI taxonomy): Eukaryota > Metazoa > Acanthocephala > Palaeacanthocephala > Echinorhynchida > Pomphorhynchidae > Pomphorhynchus > Pomphorhynchus laevis. The sequence goes on along the minus strand of WNNJ02001571.1, from coordinate 74,456 downwards.
GAAATTGATTTAGTTAACGATAGACTGTTAACAATGAGTTGAATTAGATAGGTAATAATACAAGTTGAATAAGATAAGTCCCAAAAAAGATCCTTGTGGTACACCACTAGACACATGAATTCAATCGTTGATTATATAAATTTTATATAAATTTAATCAGAAATTGGTTTAGTTGATGATAGACTGTTTCCGTTAAATATGACTGTTTTCATTAAATATGACGAAGTAGTGAGATCCAAAATTCAAGATTCTTATATTTTGAACGAGAACTGCTTACGAGAATTCCTTGAAATTTGTGTATATTTGAATTGTACAATTTTGTGAGCTGTCAAAACAGCCATTTTGACTAAAGCTCTGATTCAATGACAATCAAATGATAATGGAAAACTTTTATAGGTGAAAATATAACATAATCCAATTAAATTCTATTAAACTTATATTTACAAAAACAAAACAAATTTGTTTTGTGTCATATCAGAAATAGAACAGTTAATCATAATGGCTCCACCGTTATATCGTTATGTAAATACCTGATATTGGATTTATACTGGACATACTATGTACGTAAAAGATAGTTTTACTTTTTGATCTAAAATCCATCTCCAATGCATCCAGATTTTAATCCAAACATGAGAAAACGCAGAGTCCCCAGTCTGCTTTTCGCATAGTAAATTAAAAATTAAATCAAAACAATGTTGGTTTGTGTCAAAACAAATTTATATGGTGTCTTAAATTACTGTGTAGTTAAAGTTGATCGATCTATATCAGATGTAATTGAATCCGTGTATTAACTGCTTCCAGACAGGAGCTATTACACACTAATTGAGATCAATTATATATGGCGTAAATATTTTGTAAGAAAGTTCTTAATTTATCATTTGTAATGCTTTAACAAAATATGTTAGCATGGTTTTAATGTTTTAATTGTTGTTTGAATATATTAAATTAAACTCACAATATTAATAATATAAATGAATATTGAATATTCAAATAAGAAATAATGAATATTAAATATATATTATTTTAGCCAATTAGCATTGGATGTCATTATATTGATAATATCAATATTTGTTGCAATTGATAATGCAAAAAAATCCTTAGTTTAAACAATTTTTTTAATTTGCGCAAAAATTAAAATTTTTAAAATTAGATTAAAATTATTTATTCAAAATATGAATCCTAATATCAAATCAATTTCATTAATTAACCAAATTTATAACAAACTAACCTGTATGTATGTGTTGTCGGTATCACATGCAACCGTTTATTTAAAGATAATCATAAATTCCGAATAATAGTTTTTGACATCAAAGAATCCTTCAATGCATTAAAGCATAACATTTGTAAATGCTACAAGATCAAAATTTATTTATGCATGCATTAAAAACATTATTTAAATTTTATTCATACATAATTTATGTAATTTATATTATTTATATATATTATATAATTTATAATAATATAATTTTAATATTAGGATATTATAAATCAAAATGTTTATAAATTATAAAGTATTAAAAGAATTTCCTTAAAATTTATTATTTATTCATTTCCTAGAGAGTTAATTTACTCTCTAATTTTATTAGAGATTAAATAATTTAATATTTTTATTCATTAAGAATGAATGAAAAAAAAATGAAATTAATTTTCAAAATCGATTAAAACCTAGTAATTAAATTACTCGTATTTAGAAAAAAAAATCATTATTATGATAGGTATTTGACAAATTTTGTCTTTATCTTTGCAAGATCATGAATTGATTATCAGCATTATCATTCTAAATATGAAGTTTAAATTGACTATAATTTGCATTCCATTTAAGTTTAAAGGGTTTTGTTTAAATTGCATATAATTCTTGATTATCTGAATGAAAAATAATAGCTTAAAAGTATCCTTGAAATAAAAACTTGAAACTGGTTAACATTAGTATAAAATTAACTAAATATTAAATGAATATAATTCACGATGTTAATGATATGAATGAATATTGAATATTTATATAATAAATATTTCATTAGCCTTGGATAGCACGATATTAATAATATCAATATTTTTGTTTAAGTGCATACACTAATCCCACATCTGCAAACAGAAGTGTTTGACAACTAAAATATTCTGATTGAGAAAGAACAAATACCAAAGTTAAGTTAGTAATATGCAATTGCTACGCTTAAAGTCAAAAGAATTGTATGGATTTATAGCTGGACATTTAGGTGATTGATCATTATCAATTATCTAACAATTACAATATACCGTTGACACTCACCACGAACTGTTATCCACACAGTTTCAGCTGTTCACAAATAATTCGATTTTTCTAAAGTTTATTTTTGGAATGTAATTATATTAACTGTAATTATATGTAATTATATTAATTACTTAACGTATATTACACTATACGTTAAGTAGTACAATTTGTTAATTAAACTTATTAAGCACCTTAAACTTATTTTAAGGTGCTGGTCAGATTCAATTATGGCAGTTCCTATTAGAACTTTTATCGGATAATGAAAATGGCGACATTATTTCATGGCAAGGTAATAGGGGTGAATTTAAACTTATTGATCCTCATGAAGTTGCTAGGAAATGGGGATATCGAAAATGCAAACCAAATATGAATTACGACAAGCTTAGCAGAGCATTGCGCTATTACTATGATAAAAACATAATGTCAAAAGTTCAAGGTAAACGTTACGCCTACAGATTCGACTTCTTCGCCCTTAATGATGTCAACAGTAGCAACGCTGGCAATTTGAATTACCATTATCGTCTTTACAATAAACATTGTTATCCACGTGAGGATTACAATCTACATTACCAAAATCGACAAAGTTTAAAAACCTATAATGAAAGAATATCAGAAGGGTTTTCGCAGTACTGTGTGACTGAACAAAATTACATGCATGAACACACTTGCTATTTGGCAAATACCAATATGCATCGTTGTACCATTCACAAGAATAATTAATAAAAAACTAAAATATAGTTCAATTGGAAAATTATGTTGTGATTAAAGTGTTAAAAATACAATTTGAATTGTCTGCTGTCATTAACGTTTAATTCGTATTTAATACAACTTTTTGATACTGACGTAATCATATTATTCTTAATTATTTAAAATTGTCTTTAATATAATAATTTTCGTTTATTTGAAATAAATGTTGAGTAATTTTGAATTAAAGTGTAATACGGAAGAAATACAATGACTTTTCTATCACATATAATTAGACAAATATTGATGTTGAAATTCTAATAAGTTAAATTACCGTTATGGCACATAAATAAAGATCAAGTGTGGTTTTAATCTCATATTAAAAATGACTGGCAATTATGTAAAATTTAATTTTATAATAATTTTAATTCGATATAAATCAGATGAAAGGCGCATAACAAAACAAAAACTTGTGTCTTAACATAACCTTGCAAAGTCTTATGCACTGCACTTGTAAATAAAAAATGAAACCGTAATTTTTAAATATAATATATTCTAGTATTATATTTTTAATGCCTGAAACAAAATGAATAGTGAACTCAAAAAGAAAGTGTGTTGATGAATATTAATTTATTTTATATTTCAATATACATAATTATTGATTCTTATTTATCGAGCGATCTCTGTTTTATTTAAAAGACAGAGATCTTTTTATATCTTTTAACGAAATATATAATCGGTGTATCATTACAACAACCATCAAATATTTTTTAATATTTTAAAAATATTTTTGAAAATTTCATTAAATATCTTTTGGATAAATCACGACAAATTGTTTCGAAATCAGTTAAATAGTTTGCGATTTCTGCAATATTTCTATAGTAGATACACTATCTGTAAACAAACTGATAAATATTAATGGAAGTGTCGGAAAATACGTGCATTAAATCACAAAGCATATCATAAATGATTGCTTTTTCAGTGGATCACAAATATCTCTTCCATATTGAGTTATATAAAATTATATGTTTCCCCTTCGTCCTTTAGATTCTTTCTGATCCCACTTTCCTCCCAAAGGATACATGGAGATTGTTCCCACCAGGATAAGGTATACATTATTGCCTATTATAGAAACAGTTGTTGCACCTATGTCCATAATACATGACGATGATTTAGCTGCATATTGCAGTGAAATTAAGAATTTTGCAGTAAAACATCATATAACCAGGGGTCCGTATTTAAAATAAGGAATCCTATTGAAAAATGTAGAGCTAAAGCTATGATTGGTATTCAAGAGAAAGAGTTAAATTTTTACGTCAGTGAATAAATGTGGAGAGGAATGTTTTGTGACGATGATGTAGAGAAAGTTTTTGATTTAATAAAATTTTAGATTTATACTGTTCTGGGGTAGATAATACCCAATGGCCAATTTGGGTGGGTAGATAATACACAATATACGGAATATTAGCACACAGATCTAAAAGTATACGCTCTTGACAAATTTGTTTTTATCAGTGAACCAGAAGAAGGAATATGTTGATCTTCTTGGGTAAAATTACGGCCATTTTTATAATTTTTACACTTATGCACTCGTGACCATAACTTTCATCTGATGCAGTATGCCGCTGATATCCTTCTCTACTCTCATGCGCATCATATCTGTATCTACGACCTCGCTGCTTCTGACAGAAATTATCGTATGTTTATCTCCAGCCATATTTCCTCTGTTCGTCTAGTTCTTAATAATGAAAAGTCAAAAATCACGTGGATTATCCCTCATCACCTCGAAATAACTCCACCTATTTTATCTGTTAATTTGATCTCCCAGTCGTTGACAATATGACTTTATTAGGTTTTCACTTCGACAATTTCCTTTCACTCAAATATGTTGTTAATGACAAAGTTCGCGCTTCTTTCTTATTTATTCGTGACCTCCGTCACATTCGTAGGCTTATTGACTTTCACATTAGTCTCGTTCTTATATCGCCTCTCCTATTTCCCATAATCGATTGTTGCCTTATCTTATTTGCCAAATCTTCTAATTCTGCGCTTTTACCTCTCCAACGTATCATAAACTCTGCTGTTCGTGTCCTCTTGCGTCTCGTCGCTTCGACCATATCTCCAATAAATTTTCCGTCCTATATTGGCCCACAATTAGCCTTCGTGTTTAATTTCGTCTGCGTATTGTAACCTATTGTCTTCTATTTTCTCACTCACCATCCTACTTACACCTTGCTTATCTTGATGATTCGCGTTCTGCCATATTGGCTCTGGTATCAACTAATTCTCTACTTCTCCACGTCCCTATGTACTCAACAAACTATGGCCTCCGCTCTTTTATCGTCGATGCTCCACGTGCTTGCAATTATTTGCCAGCATACGTCCATTTCTCGTCGCTTCCACTCTTCAAACAACGTCTACGTTCCTGCAATATATATCCACAAAAAATCAATAAATCAATTTCCTCAGTATCTTATCTAATTTATATCTATCACATCTTCTCAATAAACTACTAAACATTTTCCCCCGAGACCTTGCCTCATTCCACTCATCTCCCTTATCTTCAATATACTTGCTTCAATTTCATCAACATTTTCATTTTACATTCTATCTTTTTCTTATTTTTCTTCTGCGTGGGCTTGTAAGCGCGCATAGGCGGGCATTTGACACACTAAGTAAATAAAAAAAACAATTTAATTTATAACAATCCGATTAAAATTTAGTTGCATTCTAAAATTGAAATCATTTTAGAATGTTTTAAATTTAATAATTTACAATTAGAAAATAAATTATAACATTCGCAAAATAGATAAAAATGTTGATTGTAAGTTAATGAAAGAGTTATAATAATTCTCTAAAATGATCAACGGTATCATGTTGGTTAGATACGTTTCTATAATGTAGGCTATTAAATATACAGTATTTAATGCACTATAAATGTTTTAAATGGTTTAAATGCTTCGATTCGACATCCATCGTATATTTAAGGATAAGTGCATTACATTCCTTAAGTGTTTCAAATAAAATAATAATTTACATTTTTCAAATAAATATCCCAGTATTTACAGAACTTTCAACATATACTTTAATGTATATTTAAGTATATTTTTAGTATATTTTAACTAAAAATATTTAATAATATTTATGTTTATGCATGCATTTATTTTAATATTTATTTTTAATAATTTATATCTTATTTCTATGAATACTAATTAATGTAAGATTAATTATTTAATTTTAAAATCAATTAAATTTATTTAAATAAAAAATTTAGCTTTTAATAATTTAGTTTATTAATTATTAATTTGTTAATAACAAATTAATAACACAAATACAGTTTTTCTCAGAAACATTACACTTGAAATTAAAATACTCATTACTTTCTGTTTCTAAAAGAATTTTTAAAATAAAAATGATTCATATATGTCATAAGAAAAGTGACATCTGCCCAGTTTGTCTTCGGCAACTTAGTTTGACATCAGGAGGCTTCGTCTACAGTCACGGACCACATGGCAGCCAATGTTCTGATACGGGTTGTGTCACCTCATCGGTTATAGCGCAATTTCCAGGGTTGACCACTGATCCCGTGGGCGCTGATAACACAGACAACTCTACAACCGCTAGTCAAGCTGACAACAACGAATATAGGCAGGCTCAGACGCTACTCGACGTTGTGATTGAGGTACATTCAGGTCGAGTCCTTAAATATATATCTAAGGCAACTCGTATGCTTACTACAGGCAAGGTGTCGGCAATACTCAACCGAATTGTGGTTAACCCAGACAACATGGATGCCTGGCAGCAGCTGCTACTTTTCGCTCACAGCTGCCTTGAAGTTTTAGAGCGGAGTGGCAAACAGCACCGACCGAGTCTGGCAACTAAAGTGAACAAAGCTCTGACAGAATATTGCCAAGTGGTCTCCGGTCACAGCCAGCCGCACAAACGACGACTCAGAACAGGAAAAGGAAGAGGAAAAAACAACGACGGACGACCTTCAAAACCTAACTGCGCGGGTGTCGTCGAAGATCACAGGAGGCGACGTGTGCGGTGCAGTTAGGCTGGTGGCCAGCGACGACTCTCTGGCTTTCTTCAACGATGATACGATAGCAGCTCTGGGCCTACTTCACCCGCAGAGAGCAACGTCAACTGACAATTCTTCGCAGTCGACTGAACCGGACATACAGACGATTGGCCACGCGCACAACTCGCATCCTACACTTACGCTTACTTATAAAGATATTGCTGCTGCGATCAAGGCTTTCCCAGCAGGTTCAGCAGGAGGGCTTGACGGCCTTCGTCCTCAACATCTTAAAGATATGACGAGTCCGCTCACAGGCGCTGCTGGACAGCAGCTGATAGCTTCACTAACGGACTTTAAAACATGTGTCTGGCTGGTAGTGTCCCGGCAACTGTGAGGCCAGTCTTGTACGGTGCATCGTTATGTGCACTAGCAAAGAAGGGAGAAGGTGTCAGACCTATAGCAGTAGGCTTCACACTTTACCGTCTTGCATCGAGGGCCCCCTGTCACGCTGTGAAGGACAAGGTAGTCGCGAAATTGGCACCATCTCAACTTGGCTTCGGGTTTCAACACGGAGCAGAAGCAGTTGCACACGCAGCTCGCTGCTATCTAGCGAACATTGGCAGTGGACAGCCTATGTTGAAAATGGACTTCGCAAACGCTTTTAACACTCTGAGCCGCGATGCGATGTTGACAGTAATAGGCGGAGAGCTACCGGAGCTGTATCCATACCTGTCCAGCTGCTACTCCAGCAAATCGTTCCTACGTTTCGGCCAGTACACGTTGATATCAGGACGAGGATCCACAGCAAGGCGATCATTTCGCTCCGATGCTCTTCTGCCTCACTGCCTTGACACTGACATAGCGCATCAAGTCTGAGTGCAATATCTGGTACATGGATGATGCCACGTTAGGTGGTGATGTGAACACGTTTCTCTCAGACTGGAGTATGTTGACGGCGCGGGGAAAGGAGCTGAGACTCGTCATCAATGTTGGCAAGTGTGAGCTCATTACTGACGACAACGATGTTGTGAGACGTTTCAAGGCAGTCGCTCCAGACTTCAAACACGTCGATTCAGCATCAGCAATGTTACTTGGAGCACCAATCGGATGTGAGAAGAGCATGGACAAGACATTGAAAATAAAACTGCCTGAATTACAACGCATGTCTAGCCGGCTATCGCTTCTATACGCTCACGATGCGCTGTTCCTGCTAAAAAACTGCTTCGCGATACCGAAGATGATGTTCACTCTACGCAGCGCGCCATGCTACAGGAAGCAGCTGTTGTTTGAATACGACAACGTAATTCGGTCGTCGTTGCAGTCCGTCCTCAATATTGCGCTGTCCGATTGGACATGAGACCAGGCATCACTACCGGTTGCTAACGACGAACTCGGCATCAGGAGAACGACGGATATTGCTCTACCGGCCTTCCTATCATCACTCGCCGGGTCGCAAACACTCATAACTCGGATCCTGCTAGGGCTACTAAATGACTACTGCGGTATCAGCGAACCACATACACTACTGCAGTGACCGAATGACAGTCTCGAGCGTGTTTCATCCCAGTCCAACCGTCCTTCGCTACAGAACAGAATTTCTAGGATACTCCGTTGGTTACTGTCCAGGGAGCGAAGGTGTTGTCAGCTGCACTTGAACAGGCGAGCAAAGCGCGTCTAATTGCAGCTAATGCACCTCATTCCGGGGTCTTTCTTCATACACGTCCCTGTTCGTCGCTCGGCACAAGACTTGACGACTCGTCACTACGCATCGCCATTGCCCTGCGCCTCGGTGCCCCAGTCTGTCTGCCACATGTATGTGTCTGCGGAGCGGATGTAGACGCCAGCGGACGACATGGGCTCAGTTGTTTCAAGTCCATCGGCAGACTGTCACGCCACAGCGCAGTCAACGATCTCATCAAGCGTGTACTGATGTCGTCAGAAATCTCATCGCGTCTGGAGCCGAAGTCACTGGTGCAACATGATAACAGACGGTCGGATGGATTGTCACTGACTCCATAATCAAGTGGCAGGTGTTTGGTTTAGGACTTCACCCGCCCAGACACCTTGGCACCGAGTCATCTAAATACAGCTGTGACCGCACAAGGAGCGGTAGCCAGGGGAGCAGAGGACAAGAAACGCAGAAAATACTCCTTCCTGACACAGATCTACAATTTTGTGCCGGTCGCCGTGGAAACGCTTGGTGCGTTGGGCCCAGAGGCGGAAGGCCTAATGCACGAAATAGGTCGGCGAATAGCAGCAGTGACCGGAGAGCGGCGGTCCACAGATTTCATGATGCATAGGCTTAGCGTTGCCATCCAACGCGGTAATGATAGTTGCGTTCTGGGCACGGTTGGGGGGACTAGCGATAGAAAATACTTAGACACAATTTATTATTTGTAATTCTTGGCTTTTTTTTGTAAAATTTTAAACTATTTAATAAGTTCCGTATTAAGTTATTAATTTTATCTTTCCTTTTGTAATTGTTTGTTATTTTTGTTTTATTTTTAATTTTATTAAATATATAATCTTTCCAAAAAAAATTTATGCCATAAACATAAACAAAACTTACTTTTAAAAGCTAATTTAATAATTTAGAATTAGAAAAGTTCGACGACGAATTAAAATTTAATGATCAATCATCCTTTATGTTTAAATAGAGTAGCACCCAAAATTAAAATTTTAAATTTTTCAAATTTAAATTGGCCTTCACAAACCATGATGAATATTGACCAGCTTAAACATTATAAGTCTTGATATACTTCAACAATAATTCTGTGCAAATACCTAAATTTAGATTGGTTTGCTAAGGCCAAGTGTACTTTGGAAACAAATCTCGATAAAATAAATATGCATTAACTATATCATTTTTTATTTTATATTTTATAATTATAATCTTAAATATTCTATTAATTTTAATTATTTATATTTTATATTTTATAATAATTAATTAATATATTAATTATAGCTAAACAATTATATTAATAAAGCATTAAATTATCATGTTTATATGTACGAATATTATTAGTGTAATAATAAGATTTCAGTGTAAAGATATCCTCAAATAAGTTATAATCAATGCTAATCGTGATGTTTTCATGAATGATCATACTGTCTTCTGTTTTGGGAACACCAAATGATACTTCAATTTCGATTGTGAATATTTGGTCAAGTTTGTTTCAAGATCTAACAGCTCTGACATTACCTGTTTTAAAAACTGAAACATAAAGTCCATATCTTCTCAATGAAGATATGGACACACTTGAGAGAGTAACTGACAATTTCAATTGAGATAGTAAACAATATGCAAATACAGAATATTATGACAACCAGTTCTCATCTTTTTGTAATTAAAATTATATATTAAAAGATGTTAATTATAATTTAATCTATAATTAATTATAGATTAAATTATAATTATATCTTTTTTAATCTATAATTTGTTAATTATAGATTAAAAAGTGCAATTAATTACACTGCCATTTAATTTTATTTACTTGTAATTAAGAAAATGAAGATTTAACAAAATATCGAATACATGCGGTCGGGTCAAATGTAACAAATGCTATTCTGATTTTACAATCTTTTTAAATTGAATTTCATACAATACTCAGATATTATGTACACAAATTGTAAGACCAAGTTGAAAGAGACCATGTAGAGGGCAAAATCGATTTACTTAGAAAACTTACAGCAATTGCAAAAAAGGTACAAAATAATAGTTAAATTAGGTATAGCAAATTTGAGGAAACTTTGTACATTGAAATCTACATTAAAAAATTATTCCATAATCTGATGCCTTGTATTCCGTTTACTATATAAAGCTGGTAGCGGTCCTTGAAGTATTGTAAAGTTGTCTATTTTACAACATGGACAATTTGTCTACAAAACATATGGAGATTTATATGCATTTCGGAGTTATAATGATTCTCCAAATTGATCCACATTATCATTTTGGTTAGATATGTTTGTTATAATGTAGGCTATTGAATATATCGTATTTAATTCCACAATTGATTGCATATTTGATTTTTAGGCAGATGGTGTGTAAAATATGGAAGGAATTCATTAACGTTCTTGCTGATTTTGTTAGATAAGAATAGGTAGCACTTGAACTTTTTTCATTTATTAAAATTATTTATCGACTACTGTTATTGAAAAATGCTTTGTCAAAATAAAACAAGCAAACAAATGTTATTAAAGACCTTTTAGAATGAAAAATAATATTGTGTACTTAAAATTAGACCAAAGCTTATCAAGTCTAAAATTTCCTGAGTCGTTTGAAATAAAATATTCGATAAAGTTAATCGTTAAATACTAACGATTATAAAGTAATATTATTAACTTCTACTTTTATAATTTTATTTTTTAAGGACATAAAAATAACAATTGTATAATATAATAATATTACTTTTAATAAAATATCATAAAATTTTTTTAAGCATATAGTATTTAAATGAATTATCTTAAATAATATAATTGCAAATAGATACAATATTTTTATTTATAAGAAACATATGTTTTATGAGCATTCATTCAAACCATAAATTTAGCCTTTCCTTGACACGCTCCTTCAACCACTGCATGCTTCAAGACGTGTTGTTTTTCAATTGACGACATAAAGGCTTCACCTTTAAATAGTTGCATGAATGACGAATTTTTTGATTGATTTGGATATTTACCAATACTTCGTTTATTTAATATTTTACAGCATTTGTTTCAAAGCATATTAACAATTTAGTCACTTCTTTAACATGAATTCTTTGATAGCCAGTAATTCATACTTTCAAAAGCTATAAAAACTAAAATTATAAAAATACAAACGTTTATTTGCAAGTCTAATTTAAATTCTGTATTGTGAATAATTAACACACGGTCGCAATAAAAGTTTTATTAATAAAAACGGAATTAAAAAGACAAAAAAGAACAACTGAAAAAATCTAATCTATCCAACCTATATGCAATTTCGGGGTAAATTTTATCACACAAATTGTGAACAAGGGCTTCATAAAATATTCACAGCTAGTTCAGAAATAACACGATAATTCCATGAAACTGTTACATTATCACAATATAAATAAAAAGAAAGCCAGGAAAAACGTTATCCGAAGATTGTCCTTCTTTGTCAGTCAGTCTACCAGTTCACCCTCTCCATTTGTGAAATTTTTGAAATAACGGTTTGATTAATTGATATTTGAATATTTATCTGTATCTCAGTGTATCTAAGTTCCATGCTTACAAATATTACAATATTGAATAGTAACACACTATTATCTTTAAACATACTTTCCTTAAATACTTCTGTTTTTTTTATAAATTTCATAAATATTTCATAACTCATTTATATGGCTACCTGTAGTGTACGTAATATTGGTGCTCTATCATACGAAGGTGCTATTAAATACTTTCGTGTAATACTATTACCAATTTTGACATACGGTTTACCAGTAATATGGTCGGAATTATCCTCTTGGAACTTTGTTCAAATTGATAACTGTCAGAACAGATTTATTAAGCAAATTGTGGGTGTTTCAGTGAAATGTTACACTACATCGGTCGCCATATAATCTCGCATTTCCATTTGCTCTAATTATATTCGCGCAATCTTCAATTTACAAAAACTCAAGTGTTTTCGACTAATGAATCTGAATTTATTCTTAAAAGATCAAAACTTACCCATGAGATTTATTTAACACTCATATTTTTACAGACCCGGTGACAGCAGGCTTGTTATATTAAGAGACCATTGATATGAAGGTTTTCTATTCACGGTTATCATGATAAATTTTGCATTATTAATATTCCAATTCATCCAGTCTCCATTCAATGTAAATGCGTATTCTATTGCTCTCCGTGTACATCCTTACTGCATGATTTTTCTTGTCCACATTTGTCTAAATTAGAACTAGCTGGGATTGATAAACTACGCAGATCCTGATAAACCGCAAACCTGCCGAAATTCCTATTGAAGTATTAACATGTAGATAACAGATCTTAAAAATATATTGTTTGCCTGTTTACTGTATACGATATTTGTTTGTTTTTCAATCCCTACCGAAAGGTTATGCGGATAAATAAATTTCTCTACATAATTTTATGTAATTGGATTAACTAATTACAAAGCGAAAAATATCAGGGCGCTCAGCATATAAAAATCATAAACGTTTTATTTTTTTCATATCTTAAAAAATTAGATATAAATAAATTCAATGTAATAATTAAATAAATTTAATAATATAATTAATATTATATTATTATCAAATTTCGCAGTGGAGAACGCTTTGATTATTCAAATACATTTTGGCTAGATTAGCGACCCATCAAATTCATCAATTCTTGTAAATATCTAAGAGTCCATCAAAATTCCACATGATCATTTTGTATCCACTTAAAACAAAAATAATGTAAAGTATTATATACCACATACGCATATCGAAAACTTTCAAGTTTATGCTTACACGGTGCGCTTTGATTCTTTAAGATTATGCTAGAATTCATGATAACTTATGCCCTACCCGTAATATGGTCCGACCTTTTAAGTATAAACTTTAAGCAATTAAAGGCATGTAAGTGACGCTTTATTAAAAACATCCTTGGCCTATCAATCAAAACTCCATAAAACATCGGCATTCAAACAACACACTGAACAATTTACTACTAAGCTCTTTGCAATCGACCCTGAAATATCATCAGCATCAAATACCTTGAAATTACTACCGCATAAACCTCACACACAAAAACCACCTATTGTCCGGCCCCGTATACACGGCTATCGCGATAAGCTTTGAATAATCCATATTCATTCCACGATCGCTCGAATTATTGCCACTGTAAATTTCGTCACATTCAATGTTCACACATTTCTCATCTGTTTTATTGCCCTGTCCTTGTCAAATTGTAACTCAAACAAATTGATTCGCTAACTACTGACCTAAACAACACCCTTGACCCAAACCAACTAATATCAATGGAATTGTTAAGCCAGACAGTCAAGCAAGTAGTCGATAATTCAAACCATAGCAAATGGCTTTTGATTTCATGATGTTTTTGTATTTTATTTTACTATTTGTGTATATGTACATCTTTGTTTTCCGCCCCATGCCGAAAGGCTACAGTCGTATAATAAATATTCTCAGATTAATATTATAATATATATTATATAAATATAATGAGAATATATTAATTAAATATACGGAGGTTTTTTAATTCAGAACAAATAATAAATAATTAACACATCGATATTATAAAAATATTAGATGGTTTAAACATCGATATTATTATATAAATAATTATACATCGATATTAGAAAACTGTTTATATTTGGCACCGCCAAGGCTGGTCCCAAGCACGGCTGAAAAAGGAGGAGGGTGTTTTTAGTCAGGAAGGACATCCGATTGTAAAAATACTGCTTCGAACTATTAACATGATGAGTCAAAACCAAAAAGCAAACTCGGCTAGGGCGTTGCTCGGTAGCGACCCGCATAGATCCCGCTTGGTCACTGTGAAGTTGTCAAAGAACTATCGAAATGTAGCGAATCGAGTGCAGTGGAAGAGACTCATATGGCATTCAACTCCGAACAGGGATTAGCATAAAGAAAAAATAAGTTTATATTTGACTACTTAATATTCTATTTTAACAACACATGACATCACACAATTTTATTTACTTTGATTTTACGTGTATTTACTGTAGATGTTTGGACGACATCGTTAGATATCACAATTCAAACTTTTGTTAAAGTAATGCAAAATATTTTTTAACGTAATGAAAAAACTTTATGCATTTTCGCTTTGCCTCGTATTGTATGTGATGTTTCTTTTTAAATTGGTTAACCTAGTTTACCGAGGTTATCTTGTATCAAATGCGTAATACGTTGTATAGTATGTTGTATTAAACTATGTTATAAGTGACAAATGATATAATATAGTAAATAGCACGACGGATTTAACGTTTTATTTCGAGTTAGGGTGTGTGAACTAAATCTCAACGTAATCTAAACTTCGAAGTTATTATATCAAAAACAAGTGTACTAGATGAATAAAAGAATTAAGAATAAATAAGGAATACACTAATACGCCAGAATAAAAAATATAAAAGTTTATATTTCAGGTTATTCTTAATATTTTGATTTGTCATAAACTGGCAAGCAAACTTAAACTTTTAAAATAATTATACTGATTATTATTGTTAGGGCTTGGCTTATGCAATATTTTTTATTGGCATTATTTTAAGCTTATCGATGTTAAACTATGTGTTTAACATTGATATTATTCTACGCTAATGGACTACCATTTATGGCGAAAGTATCGCGTTGTAGACGAGCTTGTCAACAGCCGATCTTAACATATTTGATAGACGGAGAAAATATTTTAGTTTTTAGGAAATAATAAACTAAACAAAGTATGTTTAGAAACTTGACTTTAAACCAAACAACCAACATGTTTTATTATCTAATATAGTTGATCCGTTACCGAGTAAATCAAGTACCTTCACGTGCTTCGATATATTTAATATATCAAATAATATATTAATAAATTATATTTGTAATATAAAATATTATATTATAATATTATTTATTATTAATATTATATCATGTATACATGATTATTCATCATTAAGGCTAAAACGAAGTGGAACTATCCAATAACATACGAAAGTTATCAAATTTGTTTGAACAGAATGTCTTTATCCGATACAACATTTTTGTTAATAAAAGGGTGTTTTATTAAATAAATGTAAGCATTAAATGCAGAAAAATCGAGATAGTTGACTTTAATTTTAAAAAATTATGTAAAATCACCGCAGTTGCGGTGCATCCAATAACATAAAAAAGTTATCAAATTTGCCCATTCTTTAATATTTTAATTTTATCGGCAAAAATTGGAAATAGTATTTTGTGATTCAATTGTTTTAAATAATTATCTGTTATAAATTGATTGTCCCATCACTTAAGAATATTTACAATAAGAAGAGATTGAAAAAATATTTATTCAATGTCACATTTTCGATAGCTGCTGCTATTATAAGAAATATTAATTAAATAATTAAAATTTAGATAAAATTTTTAGCCTCTTGATGATACCAGTCGCTATCAAAAATTTAATTTATAATAAATTTTATGTTTTCACTCTTTTCCAATTGTAAATACAGTTATCTGTAGTAGAACATTTTTATGAGCATATATTTTGTAGTAATTATTTTTCCGATTAAGCAGAAATCGGATCAAGCAGAAACTACCGAAATATAAATTAATAAATTTATTTCATATTTCGCTAATTTTGCCGCCTCTCAAATCAAAAATAAAAATTTATAGTTCGATTTGCAATTTTATCAAATTTTAAAATTCACTTAAAATACAAGTCATCCGACGTATTGTTGAATTTTTTAGTATTAATAATATGTCAAATATAAGCTTTTAATATTAAACTAATATTAATTTAATAGTTAACTTATACGACTAATCGATACTTCTTGTATCAAATATTAATACGATAAAATATATTTGTTATTTTTTTTGCGTGAATAAGTTAGTGCCGAATGTTCTTTACAACATATAATTTTCGAAATGTTACATATGGTCAAATATGTTAATTTGACCACATGAATTTGACCACATGAATTTGACCATAATATCGTATTTCATAGAGTGAAATATACTTCTTTAAACCTTATTTATGCAAGGTTAAAAAGTTAAGCCAACTTTTTAAATTTAAAAAGTATTCTTAACTTTTTAAATTTTATCGTCACAATTTTCAAAAAGGAGAAATTAATTGATCAACGGGATCAATTATAATGTTGAGTTATGATCATTTCTCTTTGATTTATTGTCTTGCGTTGCCAGCATATAAATATTCTCTATATTGATTCGAATACGACACTTAACACGATTAAATAATAAATACATGATTAAAATATCATCAATATTTTATTTTTTTTAATTTTTCTTAAACATCATTTATTTTAAACAAAATCAAAACACAGAAGACAAATACCGTTACACTTTAATTTTAGCTGACTGTGTTCGCATGTCGATTTCGAGAAGAACGATAACCACGAATACACATATAAATTGAGCGTGCCACTTGAATTCCAATCTTTGACCGTAAATTTGTCAATTCTGCTGAGTAGAAAGGTTGTTTTTATTGCCATTTTTTGTGCAATTCATTAAATTAACAGATGATTTTACTTTTCCACAGAAACACAATAACACGATATGTTCGAAATTCGCTTCTCCCTGGCAGTTTCTCTTGATACTTGGCAAATTTAAGTGTTTAATCAACAGTAATATATTTTTATTTATTATTCTATATTATTCCATAATTATTATTCCTGAAAAAATCTGTTTTTTGGTTATCTCCCAGTTTGGAAACCGCTACCGTAAACATACAATTGTTGGCGTTTTGAGCGAGGCTTTCAAAAAGTTGAGAGTAAAATTGAGCAGCAATTTTGTGGTGAGATGTTTATTGCTTTATTAGAAATATGTAAGCATACGACACTTTAAACATTCACGATTTCAAACAATAATCAGCAATGTGATTTAGTTGTTACAGACTTCTACACATTGTGAATCCTCGTTTTAAATTTAAAATAATTTAAGGATATGTAGAATGCTTGCATTGACTAGTTCGCTGACATAAATAAATTGCATATTTGTCTACTTGGTAAAATGCAATTACCTGACATGCAACTTCTCTACGATGAACAAATACGTATTTAAGTTTGAAAAATTATGTTCATATGATAAACAGTTCCATTATTTATTTTATAATAACAATTTACACAAAACAACTATAAAATGGTATCAAAGAGATGACAAATAAATTTTATTTGACAGCATTTTTCAAAAACAATTATAAACGAACGAGTAGGCGTCATTTTAATTATAGCATTTAGATTAACAGCTTTATTAAAACAACATATTAAACAATACTGTTAAATATTAAAAACATATTAAACAACATTGCGAAAAACCGCTTGAAACTGTGGTCCAGGAGTCAAAGCTGGCTACGATTGATTTTTAATCCATATTTGCTGCTAAATAACTGGACTTCGATCATCAGTAATTTAATGTAATTCAGGTAATTTAATGTCTAAATTGTAATTATTGGAAATAAAAAACAAAGTTGAAAAATAACAGGATATGAGATATCCATTTCCACATATATCCCGGAATTATAAGTTTATCGATAAATTAATTTTAGATTTCGAAATTTAAAATCAAAATCTAAAATATTCAATGACACAAAACAATTTCGCTGATATTGAGGAAATCAGCAATTGAACTAATTTACCAATTTGCATAAAATTGTAAAATTGTACTTTTCAAAACCAAATCAATAAAACAAGGCAAAAATTCTACAATCAAAGCTTATAACACAAATACAGGAAATGGTCAAACTGTACTTTGCTGTTTTGTTGAGTGACGGAATCCAATCAGTGCATCGATACAATCTATAAACAAATATAAAAATGAAATTATTAAAATTAAATAAATATTAGTTTTTATTTTTAAAATAATTAGAAAACAAACTATACAAATAAAATGAGTCTTAAAATAAGTAAAGCTGATTTTAAAAATTTAAAAGTGCAACATTTTTATCTTACATATTAGATACTAATTTGTTGATGCTAAATTGACTGCTCAATTAAAGCTACTTGAACATTTTCGTAAAACTGTTTTTTTTTCTCATTCAAGTAGCTTATTTAATCTTATTTTCAAAATTAGATTTAAGCTTACTTACGGAATTTCAATCTTGAAATTATGAAATATTACGTATCTATTATATAAATTTAGATAATGAGCACAAAATTTAAATTGGCATTTGTAGTGATCGATGCAAATATAAATAGTAACTTAATTTTTAAGAAAAAATATATTACTCTATAGATTTTTTTCAAAGTTTACAAAATTATGGTTCCCTCTAATTATGGATGTTGTCAAAGTTTTCTTATGTGCTCTATACATCATCCGTATTAATTTCGTTCTGAGTGACTAAATCTCCTTTGAACATTGATTCCAGATATTTTATCACTGTCGGCAGACGATATATGTAAGTTTGAATGAGTTGTGCGTAGTTGTGGGTGATCCGGGAAGCATGTATCGTTGCTATCTGCCAACCGCGTTAGCGCCACATTCCCTAACCCCCTGATAGTGGAAATAATAAAAGATTAAAATATGCGTTTACTTTCACACTCAACGTTTCTCATATTTGCAATTATTTCTCTTGTCGTGATAATTAAATGGTTTGGAAATGTGAAGTAGGGCAATAAAGGAACATATCTATTGAAAATGCAGATGTTCATCTTGCAAATACGATCATTTATTATAACGAAAACAAATCGTAACTAGTTACGTGACGGCCACAGAAGTCACTGAAATACTGATAAGCTGGAGAAACAGCTCGAAAATCATTGCAGAAGATATTAGTTTTTAATATAATTTGAACATCGTGTATGATTGACCAATTAGCGTATTTTATTGGAATTAACTCTGTAAATTAAAAAATTATAACATTAATTAATAAAATAAAAAAAATAATTTTGTTTATAATAATATAATTTGATATATTGCTATATAAAATTTTCTAATATTTAAAAAATAATTAATAAATAATTATTATGAAAATTAAACGGGTATTAAATTATTATTTCAATAATTTGTTATTTTTAGTTTATCTATTTAAAACTGAATGAGTTATATTTTTGTTTATAATTTACTAATCTATTATAAATTAAGTATTCAATTACATGCTTACAAAACATTTCTGTAAATATCCATAATGTACAGCATTTCTAGCAATTTCAGTAATCAACTATTCGCGATTAAATTTTATTAAATAGTAGTTTTTGATAATATTTAATTATTAACAGTTAATTTTAATAAATGTTAATACTTTGTTTAATATTTACGTTACATTTGAAATAAAGCAAGATAATTAAATCATTATTTTCAATTTAATTATAAAATTACAATATTATAAAATTATATATAACATTATAATTATATAGTTAAATTATATATTATATTATATTTAATTATTTTATATTTTTATTAAACATATTATTAATTAATTTTATTTATATTTTAATAAATATAAATATTTCATTTAATACTTGATATTTAATATCAAAATAATAATTAAAAATGTATATCAGTCTATATTTGAATACTTTAAATAATTTATGAGTGCAAACATTTATTTTAATACAAAATGCCTTCGCGATAATCATTATTTAATAAGTTCCATTATTTATTTTTTTAACAGTTCCATTATTTATTTTATAATAACATTTTAGTAATTTAATAATTTCTTTTAAAATTTTAGATGTGTTTGCACACTTAATTATTTCTTCTTAATTCAGATAGAACTGTGTTGGATGTACATATCCGTTAGCAAAATCTATAAGTTCGCAGATATTGACCATAACAATTGACAAAATCTACAAGTTTGCAAAAATTGCATAAATTATACATTTGTATTGTTTGTTATACGCAGAATATTTTGAAATGGTCAATAATCTTGAATGGTGGGTACAGAGATCGCTGCAAGGACAAATAATAAAATCTATATTACCGAAATTCTCTAAATCCTCAAAGCATTCAGATAGTTTGGAGTTGGACAAATTATCTCAATTTCCCGAGTGGTTCATATCCATGACCGAGAATTTAATTAAAAATGATAAAGCAATAACTGATATTATTCACCCAAGTCTCGGTCTTTTGCTATCTAAAAACAAAAGGGATATACGATGGAGACGAATTAGAAGATTTACATCTTGTTTCCGTAAAAAAACCAGTTGCTTTTCTACACAAACAAAAGATGAGTTTTAGCAATCGATTTGTTCTCTTAGCATGTAAATAAATGTTATAATAATATAATATCTGAAAATATTTCAAAATATTTGAAAATATTAAGAATTCTAATGTCTAATAAATATTAAAATCTTGAGGGCACTCATAACTATATCAAAATTTGCTTTAGTAATTGCTTAAAACAAATACCTTTATTTGGTGTATAGATGTTATTCTCGATGGCATGTATTTTGAGATCTCGGCTATGATTATTAAATTCACGATCTTGATTAAAATACGAATTTTGAAATTGTGGACATGAAACCATATCTAGTCGATTAAAATCGGGTAACCGCGTTAAGCTGTCTGTAAAAGAATCTTCTTCAAATGCGTGAAAACCTGTAATTTCATCTTTATTTAGTGCCTAAAGTACAGAAGTTACTTTCATCTAGTTAATACGCTATTAGTTGGTTACTCTCGTAGTCATGTTATGTTTCCTATCATTGTTTAGATCAAACAAATTTTGTTGCTGCTTAAACCAGTCAGGTACACTTTTATCACTTAAACTACTAGATGAGAAACGAACTTGTATGTCTTTTGAACAAGGTACTTAAGAAATAAGTTGATGAGAAAACACAATAATGATTCGATTAAATTCATAGTTATTTAAAAAAAATTAAAATAAAAGCAGATTTTGTACTAGTACAATATAGAAAATATAGAAAATATGCACTTTATTACTTCAAATTGAATTTGTAAATTGTCATGTTACAAGAATTTCACGTTGAATATTATTTATAAACAACAATTACTTCTTTCGAACTGTCATTATTTCCCTATCGATCCATATTTTGAAATTTTTCTAATTTTATAGTGCAAATAACAGTGTAATTATCTATAGCATTAACTTATTATATAGGCTGATGTATTTCAGTGACGAACTGCATTGCTTACAATTGAATATTCGGAAACTATAATTTTTTAGATATTAATTAATCTAATGAGAGTGAGACCATTCCGCGTGATGAGTCATTGTGATGACGAAACGGCATTTGTCATTCTTTCGCGTCTGGCTTACGTGTTTTACAAGAAATTCACGCGGAATGGTCTCACTCTCATTAAATTCATGATAAAAGTTAGCCGATATTAAAGAGACCTGCGCTGGCATTTGCCAGTGCTTTTGCTAATTATCCTTTTTGGTGAAGCTGTAGTACTGATTTAGTAGTCAATGATGTTACTAGAAAATTTTCTAGTACATCATTCACATTAATTCATTAATTGATTGGCGTCTGCCAATCCCCTCTGCATCCAGTAGTGGGAGGGATCTGGCATTGATTAGTCATTGTGATGACGAAAAGGCATTCGTTATTCTTTCGCGTAGGGCTTACATGTTTTACAATTAATTAATCTATTTTTAAATTTTCGAATTGCTATAAATAAAGTAATTTTATTACTTAAATGTATTGCTTTTCTTAAATTGTAATTTCTAACTCAAAGTTCAACTCCGAAATCATTATATTTTGTTGACATACTACTTAATTTTCGGCTTCCTAATATATGTAGGCTTAGCACTAACTATGATTTGCAGCTTTTGTCAGTACCTGATGTTTAGTATCTCATGAACATAATGAATAATCTTGGATAGATCGATAAGTCTAAATATCGTTATCTGAATTAAAAATGTGGAAGATCTAATTTTTGTATTTTATTGTAACCGGCAATGCCTTTTACCCAAATTGATATTTCAACAAATAACGAATTTTAACTTTAAAATTTGACATTGCAATTTGATTATCAACGAGAAAGCAATCCATCATAGGACTTCTAATCAGTAGGTGGCAGTTTAGTCTGTTACTCTGTTGAATGAATTTTTGGTAATAGGCGACCGCGCTTACGTTTCACCTGCTAAGGAAACAACTGACCAGGTGCTTCTTCAACATGTGGATCATTACAAATATTTAATTTGCTGCAAGTTCTTATTTCTACGTTGTCTAAGGTAATATACCTTGCGCAGTTTATTTTCTTGCTTTAATAAAAAGAGCGAAATTACACATTTTGTTACACCACTTGTCCAGGCTAGTCAACGTTACTCATTTAATAAGTATTTTATTTATTTGTAAAATATTAAACTATGGAAAGTTTAGTATTTTTAAAATTGATAAAAAATATTTAAATTTTATTTTCAAAAAAAAACAAGTTTACTTAATTAATTCAATTAAGTAAAATATGTTGAACTTTCGAAAGTGTTGACAGATTAGGCTATAAGCACCTGATTAGCCAACTTTTAAAATAGTCAGCCTACTGAAATTTACCTCGAGGCCACTTACTATTTTCGAAAAATTAGGCCATTATAGAATAATCATTGTATATTATGTATGATGGTGATGATAAAATATTTTCATAAAGCGTTTTGGGCTACTTTGGAGTGAAATCCGCATCTTGATCGAATTTGCATATGTAAAACAACGTAACAGTAGAATAAATGATGTATCTTAACTTATTTAAGAAGGATTATTCTTAATTAAAGGACATAAAACACAAAGGAATCCACAAAACAGAGAAGGAATACATTGAATTTTCAAGAACTGTGCTTATTAATAAAAACTAAATAGGTTTTAGGAAATATAAAACTACTTTTACAAGTGTTTTGTCTTCAAATCCTAGGCAGTGTGACAGCAGCTGTGCATAACTCATTGAACGAGTAGCTACTCAGGATAAAATATGCCGCTGAACATTAAAGTGTGAATGAAACCATGGTCGTATAGAAACTGGTGATGAAAGGTGCCGGAAAACTGTACACTATTGTAAACCCTATAAAAGTGAAACGATTGTGTTTTTTGACAGATAAAAACTACTTTAAGTGTTTGGCGTTTAATAATTGTAGTCATGACAACTGGCGACGAGGATGTTTCACTCAAAATCATTCTGCAGCATCAAAATCAACTGCTAGAACGGCTTATGGGACAAAGCAGTGGAACAACTACGGGTGCAGAACATATTCCGATCTCAGTCTATAGACAATTTACAAAGAATATCGAATCATGGTCGGATTATGCCGAGCGACTTGAACACCTTGTTTAAATCGCACGGTGTTGAGAAGGACGTACAAAAGAAACAATTCTTGCTTTCTTGGTAGGTCCTGAAACCTATCAACTGATAAATCAATTAAATGCAGGTCAGACTATAGCAGATGTATCATTCGCCCAGATACTACAATTACTCACGGAACATTTTGTGAAACCCACCCATGCAATAGCCTCATGATATGATTTCATGCAATGTACAATGAATGAAAATGAAAAGTATTGTGAATGGTTGGCCAGATTAAAAGTGAAGGCACGTAACTGCTACTTCTACAATCAGACGATTGTTACTGAGGAGCAGGCAATTGACGATCGGATAAAAGATCATATTGTTATGAATACACCACATTCAAGCGTCCGAAACTCTTTACTTCAGATGGATTACTCTACGCTTTATGAAGTTTTGAGAGTATGCAATACTAATGAGTTAATTCAGAGTAGTCATAGAATAATGTTGTTCAAGGATCAAGAAGACAAGTGGAAGCACTTTGCATCAAGCAAGAAACAGAAGAGATCAACGCACTTAGAAAGAATGACGATATTCAACTCAGGTCTTTCTATAGAAATCAGTCAAGACCAATATATAGAGATACATGTCCACGATGTGGAAAACATCATGATGGTAAGCTAGTGTGTCCAGCAATAAATAAGGATTGTTTACGCTGTGGCCGAAGGGGTCACTTTCGTGCATGTTGTCGAAGTAAAGAATCGACATTTAACAGGAACTAAATTTGCTGGATGGAAACGGATTGAACGTCGCAATAAAATACTTTAAATACGATCAGAATCGATAATGACGTACCTTTAATCAAAATAAGAATTAATAATAAGCTCATCAACATGGAATTCGACACAGGCGCATGTGCTTCAATACTTCAGAAACGTATTTAGTCTGAGATCGGGAAACCTAGGTTATATCCTTCCTGGAAACATATGGCGGACATGTTCTAGACGCTATCGGATCATGTAAAGTTATGACAACTCTCAACGAACGGTCACAGATGTTATGGGCAACTGTTTTGGATACAGCGGGTCAACGTCTTTTCGGCAGAACGTGGATAAGTGCCTTCAATATAGAGTGGCCTAATTTTATAACTCATGCAAATTCCTTTGAGTACAATTCGAAACAGTTAAACTCGATAGAACTGATCAAGTCCACTTTGAACAATGACGATAAAATTCGAGATCTATTAGACTGTTATTCCGGGTTATTTGAGCCTAGCATCACTTTAGTAAAGAATTTCGAGGTCAAGTTAACTTTGAATGACGATGCAATTCCGCAGTGTTGGGGAAGTCGCCGGGTTCCATTTGCTATGCGCGAAGCAGTCGAGACAGAATTGAATAGGCAACTGAAACTAGGAATGATCGAACAGGTAGATACAGCGCATGAACATGTAGATTGGGCTGCACCTATTGTGATTGTCCGTAAACCAGATGGCTCGGTTCGTATTTGTGGCGACTTCCGAGTTACAATAAATCCGAATTTACGACCGGACACGTACATCTTACCTACATTTGATGATGTTATGGCGAAGATATCAATTGGTGAATTATATTCAATCTTAGATATAAAAATGTGTATCTTCAGCTCGGAGTCGAACGATAATCATAACAATATCTCACAATATCTACGCATAAGGGATATTTTCGGTATAAAAGGATACCATTCGGTATTAATACCGCTCCCATTGTATTTCAACGTTACATTGATGAAGTATTACATGATCTTCCGAAGGTAGTTGCGTATTTAGATGACATCGTGGTGACAGGCACGACAATTCACGAACATGTGGAATACTTAAGAGAGGTATTATATCGGCTACATAGAGCAGGATTAAAGCTTAAACGCGAATAATGCAAATTTCTACAAGAAGTTGAATTCCTGAGACACAAATCAAAGATATCTACACAAATCAAAGATATCTACACAAAGATACGATTCAAGCATGTATCGCAAAAATTGAAGCTATTCAAAGAATGACAATTCCAACAACGAAGACTGAACTACGATCATTCTCAGGTGCTGTAAACTATTTAAACAGATACATTCCAAATTTGCAACACAAGTGTAAGTTATTATACGAGCTTGTTTGACGAAAATCTAGTTGGAACTGGACGGATACTCAAAATACGTTTTTCCGAAATTAAACAAGCATTAATGGATGCGCGAATTTTGAAAAACTTTGACATGCATAGAATGATTCATTTAGCATGCGACGCAAGTGAAAAGGGCGTTGGCGCGGTATTGTTATAAGAAGACAATAATAATTGGAGACCAGTAGCGAATGCCTCCAGAACTCTCAAATCAAACGAACAGAACTAATCACGAATTGAAAAGGAGGGTCTCGCCATCATATTCGCCGTAAACAAATTTTAATAATATATTGCAGGTAGAGAATATACTATGTGGACAGATCATAAACTCCTGAAATATATATTTGGAAGTACACACACTCTAAATAAATTAAATCAGTTAACTGAGTCTACGTATTTAATATAATTATAAAATAAACAAAACATAATAATGCTAAATCAAAATTTAATAATTAAATAATAAAATTAATAATTGTTTTTAGATTTTCTATAATTTAAATCAAGTTAAAAAAATAAAAATAAAAAATAAAAAATAAAAAATAAAATTTAAAATAAACGTCATTTTTATGAATTGACTAATAAATAACAGACGTTGTATCAGAATAAGAATTAGAGGTCATCAGGAGGAACTGCTATGCTATCAGGTTTCGGCCCCTAACTCCTCTACCCAACATAGCAGCGGGGCCAAATACATGCTAATGATGTATTTCCTCTGAAATAACTATCTAGTATCTTATTCTAATGCAAAGTATATTATTTATTATCCATCCATAAAAATTTGCCACTTAAGAGTTTAAATTTATTCTTTATATTATTGTGTTGATTTATATATTTTACTATTTTCTGCTTGATGTTATTTTTATAGTAACCTAGTTTAAAATATGTATCTATTAAATTATTTAAATGATTTTGAAGAAAGCCAATATCATTACATATTGTTGCAATTCTTAAAATTTCATTATTTAATGTATTATATTTTATATTATATGGTATGCATGAATGCTCATGCAAAAATATGTTTCTTGTAAATTTAAATATGTCATCTTTACGATATAAATTAATAGTAGTTTTAGTTAATGTTAATTTAATGTTCATATCTAGATATACACCTTCTTTATCATTAATATTGGTTTTGTTAAGAATAAGGCTTTCTGGATAAATGTGCTCACTAATTGAATAAAAATTATTAGAATTAAATACACATATATCATCAATGTATCGAAACATATATTTCATATATTTATATTGTTTAGATTTAGTTTACACAGTTATGAACAAATTCATATTCTATAAAGCTTAAAAACAAGTCAGCTATAATTGGGCTACTATTACCACCCATTGGAACACCTTTTACTTGTCTAAATATAGATGTCCCTACTTTTAAATAATTTTGATTTATCAAAATATTTAAGGATTCTATTAATTCAATTTTATCCATATATTTATATTTATTTGATGGTTTAATTTTTGTTAGATAGGCGTTATAATTATTATAACATATATATGTATATCTTTTTCCGAATATAAGGTTAATTAATTTTACTAACGCTTCTTTAATATCTACTAAATCTAGATTTGTATAAAGCGTACTAAAATCGTATGTATTTATATTTTGAAAATTTATTCCTTTTGTCTGTTCTAAAAATTCTTTTGTAGAATTAATACTGAAATAGTGTTTTATACCAGTATTAATTTCGATTACCTTGCAATATTTTTTAAAATGTGCTTTAATTACTTTAAGTATTTTATTCATATAGACAGAAAGTGGTTTTAATGTACATTTAAACGCACTACATATGAACCTAGGTTTTATTGGATTTTTATGTAATTTTGGATTCCAATATAATATAGGTATAGTTTTATTATCTAATTCAACCTTTATACCCTTTTTATCCATTATAGAACAGTGACTTGTAATAATTGTTTCTAAACTCAACTCACTACGTTCATATGTTGGATTTACATTTAAATCATTAGAATTAACCTCTTTCATTAGTATATCATAATAAAGCTTTTTGCATATGAAGACAAAGTTATTACTAGCTTTATCAATAGTTGTTATTATATAGTTATCCTTTAATTTAGTAAGTTCTTTATACATATCTTTATTAATTTTATCTTTCCTTTTATAATTGTTTGTTATTTTCATTTTATTTTTAATTTTATCAAATATATAATCTTTCCAAATTTTTATCTTAGATATATTCGAGCTTTCACTATTAATCAGCTTACTAAAGTAATCATTTAAGTTATTATATAACGAATTGTAAATTTTATTTTTGTCGTTGTTATTATTTAATCTATATTTATACCCTTTTGATAGCAGCTTTCTTAATTCACAATTTTCAATTAATTCTAGATTATGGGTACATATATGTTCATTTATTTTATCAAAACTAAGACTTTTACAATTGCATTCTGTTTCCATTATGTTTCTAATATTATCGTTACATATTGATTTTAATTCTTTATTATAATTACAAATTTTTCGTCCTAATGGTGGTAGGAGTTTATACCTTATTTTAGGAATATATTTACTTAAATCTGACCCTATTATTTCTTTACTTTTAGAATTATTTAAAAGTCCGGCTATATTTATG
This sequence comes from Pomphorhynchus laevis, assembly GCA_012934845.2. Classification (NCBI taxonomy): domain Eukaryota; kingdom Metazoa; phylum Acanthocephala; class Palaeacanthocephala; order Echinorhynchida; family Pomphorhynchidae; genus Pomphorhynchus; species Pomphorhynchus laevis. The sequence continues at coordinate 45,936 of WNNJ02001571.1, read as the reverse complement.
TTATCTATACATTTATTAATGAAGTTTATGGTTAATGTATATTTTCTATTGTTATTATTTACATTTATTGTACGATTATAGTATTTTGTATTACAATAACTGTCTATTATACAACTTAGCCTATCATAGTCGTTAATTAATTTTTGATTTATTGAACATATGATATCTTTAGAAAAACTTCTTATATTTACATAAAGATCTTTTAGCTTATTATCACTTAAAAGTTGTTTTAATATTTCTAATTGTTCATTTATATACATATCTTTTTTAATATTTTTAACTCTATTTTTCCTATTCCTTTTATCACCATGACTTCTTGGTTTGCGTTTAACCGGATTATTATAATATAGTTGTTTATTATGTATTATACTACTTCTGCCAATTCCTTGTACCACGTCATTCAATCCTAATGGGTACATGGAATTAAGCGTTTTAATCCAAAAATCTTCTTTTTCTAATAGTTTTTGATTTAATATCGAAATGTTTTCTTCGATAATATGTTCTAAAATAAATAATTTACAGTTTTTAATATCATGTCCTATTAATCTCATATGTTTATGAAATATAGTTTGACTATTATGCTGTATATTATATATGTGTTGCCTAAACCTAGTTTTTAACATTTGATATGTTTTTCCTATATATTGCAATCCACATGTACATTGTATAAGATACACTACACCAAATGACTAATCAGCGTTTGATTAGGTGGGCATTGATAATATCTCAATATTCTTGCACACTCAAGTATTTGTCAGGAAAAGAAAATTTTATCGCTTAAATGTTATCAACATTACCGATAGACAACGACAATGAGACTTCTGACGATAGGGAAATACATCTCATTCAGGATCATAATGCATCTAAGATCAACTTGAAGCCCGATAAAATCAGAAAAGAAAGTGCACATGACGATGAAATTCTTCGAATAAAGAGATACAAAGAAAGCGGATGGTCAAAACAGATGGATCAAATCACCTCAACATAATATTCTAGATATAATGAATTATTATAAGAGAACGGCATTTTGTTATGGTTGCAACGCATCATAATCCCGAAAAGCTTGAGAACTAAATCATTAGATACTTTGCATATCGGGCATTCCGGAGTTTCATCTATGAAGAATCTCGCACGCTATTATTGTTGGTGGCCCACCATAAGTAACGACATTGATCATTTTGTGAGGGTGTGTTCCTTCTGTCAAACACATCGACCGGCACCATCACATCAGCCATTAAATCAATGGGATATTCCTAGAAGATCATGGATGCGGTTACATGTTGATTTCGCTGGAACAATTGGAGGGCAAATGTATCTTGCAGTAATTGACGCGTACAGTTAATGGCCAGAAATCGTAAAAGTTCGTAATACATCCACAAATGAAACAAGTCAGAAATTGAGAGAGATGTTTGCTATATTAGGAATCAACGAAGAAATAGTATCAGACAATGATCCACCATTTCAATCAAGCGAATTTTATACTTTTTGTAACACAAACGGCATACGACATATCAGATCCTCTCTGTATCATCCCAAACTAATGGTCTGGTTGAAAGATTTATAGGAACATTTAAAAGAAGATATGAGTTGTTTAGCAAAAGTATCCCTCGGTCTATATCAATTTTGCAATTCCTTATGACCTATAGAAATACTCCGCATTCCAGCACAGGAAATTGTCCTCTTGAATTAATATATGGGAGAAGACTGCAGACTAAATGAGATCGTTTCAGACCAACTGTTGAATCATCAGTTAAACGAAACCGCGAGAAGCAAACGGAACGTCATTACCAAAGCGCTCCACCTCTTTGGCTAGATAATGAACAATCAGTTTGGATACGAAATCCACAGACATCAGAATGGAATCATGGACGTATAGCTGATAAAACAAGTTGGGGTTCATATATAGTATCCACAGAAGAAGTTGAGCTGAGACGAAGACATGTCGATGATCTACGTCGATCGCAAAGTCCTTAAGTAGATGATGTTGTAACGAACTGAACAGAAGCGGGACACAATGTGTTTGCACAGTTGACGACGACGGAACCAGCTAATCAGGAAAATGTGTTACGAAAGAGCTAACGGACTAGAAGATCCCCTGTAAGAAATGATAAACTTGCAGTTGACAAGGAAAGGATGGATTGGCAGCAGCTGTGCGCAACTCATTGAACGAGTAGCTACTCAGGATAAAATATGCCGCTGAATATTAAAGTGTGAATGAAACCATGGTTGTATAGAAACTGGTGATGAAAGGTGCCGGAATACTGTACACTTTTGTGAACCCTATAAAATTGAAACGGTTGTGTTTTTTGACAGATAAAAACTACTTTAAGTGTTTGGCGTTTAATAATTGTAGTCATGACAGGCAGCTCCCTTCGAATTACGTAATCAATTTCCTCATATCTTCTTATGGTACGTAAGTTATTAATTATTTAATAATATTAAAGATATTAATTCAACAAACATTGTAGTTATTTATTTAAACAAAATCAAAACAGCTACCTTAATCGAAATAAGCTTTAGACAAATGTATTTAGATAATGTGAGAATGTTATCCGCTAAAACTTGTATAAAAAGGTTTTTCATACTTAAGTATATTTGAAAAACAGAAACATGTACTTTTATTTTTTAACGTAAAATATTAAAAATTAAATTAGTAAATATATCGTAAAATTTATTCAAAACATAATATTGCAAATATTCAAAACATAGCGTAATATTTTTGTAATATTCGGATAATATAATATTTATATTTTAAATATAAAATAATATATTTTGTAAATAGCTACTGCTATTTACGTATGGTTTTATAAAAATATATTTAATATTAATTCAAAATTGCAATTAATATTAGATAATTATATATTAATTAATAAATATTAATATATAATAGTTTGTTATTTGAAACTAAAAAATATATATTCCAACAGTCATGATACTTGAAAGCAATAAAACATTTAGCAATATTTTATATACGGAAGAATGTACGTTAATATATTAATTAATAAATATTAATATATAATAGTTTGTTATTTGAAACTAAAAAATATATATTCCAATAGTTATGATACTTGAGAGCAATAAAACATTTAGCAATATTTTATATACGGAAGAATGTACGTTAATATATTAATTAATAAATATTAATATATAATAGTTTGTTATTTGAAACTAAAAAATATATATTCCAATAGTCATGATACTTGAAAGCAATAAAACATTTAGCAATATTTTATATACGGAAGAATGTACGTTAATATATTAATTAATAAATATTAATATATAATAGTTTGTTATTTGAAACTAAAAAATATATATTCCAACAGTTATGATACTTGAGAGCAATAAAACATTTAGCAATATTTTATATACGGAAGAATGTACGTTAATATATTAATTAATAAATATTAATATATAATAGTTTGTTATTTGAAACTAAAAAATATATATTCCAACAGTCATGATACTTGAAAGCAATAAAACATTTAGCAATATTTTATATACGGAAGAATGTACGTTAATATATTAATTAATAAATATTAATATATAATAGTTTGTTATTTGAAACTAAAAAATATATATTCCAACAGTTATGATACTTGAGAGCAATAAAACATTTAGCAATATTTTATATACGGAAGAATGTACGTTAATATATTAATTAATAAATATTAATATATAATAGTTTGTTATTTGAAACTAAAAAATATATATTCCAACAGTCATGATACTTGAAAGCAATAAAACATTTAGCAATATTTTATATACGGAAGAATGTACGTTAATATATTAATTAATAAATATTAATATATAATAGTTTGTTATTTGAAACTAAAAAATATATATTCCAACAGTTATGATACTTGAGAGCAATAAAACATTTAGCAATATTTTATATACGGAAGAATGTACGTTAATATATTAATTAATAAATATTAATATATAATAGTTTGTTATTTGAAACTAAAAAATATATATTCCAACAGTTATGATACTTGAGAGCAATAAAACATTTAGCAATATTTTATATACGGAAGAATGTACGTTAATATATTAATTAATAAATATTAATATATAATAGTTTGTTATTTGAAACTAAAAAATATATATTCCAACAGTCATGATACTTGAAAGCAATAAAACATTTAGCAATATTTTATATACGGAAGAATGTACGTTAATATATTAATTAATAAATATTAATATATAATAGTTTGTTATTTGAAACTAAAAAATATATATTCCAATAGTCATGATACTTGAGAGCAATAAAACATTTAGCAATATTTTATATACGGAAGAATGTACGTTAATATATTAATTAATAAATATTAATATATAATAGTTTGTTATTTGAAACTAAAAAATATATATTCCAACAGTCATGATACTTGAGAGCAATAAAACATTTAGCAATATTTTATATACGGAAGAATGTACGTTAATATATTAATTAATAAATATTAATATATAATAGTTTGTTATTTGAAACTAAAAAATATATATTCCAACAGTCATGATACTTGAAAGCAATAAAACATTTAGCAATATTTTATATACGGAAGAATGTACGTTAATATATTAATTAATAAATATTAATATATAATAGTTTGTTATTTGAAACTAAAAAATATATATTCCAACAGTCATGATACTTGAGAGCAATAAAACATTTAGCAATATTTTATATACGGAAGAATGTACGTTAATATATTAATTAATAAATATTAATATATAATAGTTTGTTATTTGAAACTAAAAAATATATATTCCAACAGTTATGATACTTGAGAGCAATAAAACATTTATATACGGAAGAATGTATTTGATTTTCAAATAAAAGGTCAATATTTTACCAATATTACTCTTTCTGCCACAATCACCAAAGCATACTTACAAGATAATTTCTGAAATAACATGGATACTATTAAGATCATTATAATTGTCAACGCAATCGCAAGTAATCCGACGATAAACCAAAGATATTCAATGCGATAGGCTAAACAAATATTATTTGAATAATTTTATAAAATATTTATAGTTTAAACTACATTTCAAACGAATAATTGATTGAATGACTGTTGTTCCATGAGAATTTGTGACACAGCAGTTATATGTTGTAGCATCAATCAGCTGTACCGAATGAACGGTGAGGGTAGAATACATGATTGTATCAGTTTTGTTTTCAGAAATTCGGTATTTGGAATTAGGTACTATTGTACCCAAATCGTTCTTCCATGTTAATTCCTAAAGTAAAATACCAATTAGAAAATAATTATAAAATTTTAATATTTAAAATAAATATTATGATAAAAATAATATTTATTTATAATATTTATTTATTAAATAAATATTATGTCGTCAGTTTATAGACTGGTTATGGATACATCTCAGTTAAAGAAACCAAGAGTACTTAACTTTTTACAGCAAACGATATAAGAAATACAGCAGATATTGCTTCCATCTTCAGGTCGAGACAAAATAGTCTTTAATGTTCAACCACAATGATGAAAAATGCTATGAAAATAATATGACACTTCACTCCAATGATGTGAAAATACAAGTGGCTGAAGAAATGCGAGTAGCTTCCAAAATGCGAGTAGTTTTATTATAAGTATGATACCATTTCACTTATAATAATACAAAAACATCAACGAAAAATAATAAATATTACTTTAAATATCATTTTATAATATTCACAAGAACTTTTAAATATTTAGTATTTTGAGAAATTTGCCAGAAAAAAATAAAATTACAAAATAATTTCTTTCTCGTACTTAAAGATGTCAGGAAATCAGATAGTTTGAACAAGTTGTGTAAAAAGCGCGCTAATTTAAGAAGTAAAGCACTTTTTAATTGTTTTGATATACATGTGAAAGAATTATTTAGCAAACTTGCACCTTTGCTGGGATTAATGGATGTTGTCAAAATAACAAAAACGAACTTTGTCCGGTCTGAGATTATCGAAAATTGAATTCCTCTATTACCAGCCACACTGCTCATGCTGGAGTACGCGGGGAAGAACTTAATGCTTGGAGACGATGGAGTGAAACCCAAAGGGTAAGCAATATTGTGTGACGCATATAGGATTTGGCATAAAAGTTGCCTCTAAAATCACGAGTTCGATTATTCAGCACATCATTAAAGCTCATAATTTACAGCATGCTGAAGAAAACTATATCGATGACATAGTGGTCTATACATCGGATGTTTCTAGTATAATGGTGCAAGCATTGCTGTATTGCTTTGGATTTGAAACAAAACATGTTGCCTCAATAATAGAAACACGACTATTTGGATTGAACATTCGGCGCGAAAATGGAATTCTTCATTTGTGCCGCTTAGTGTCGATGATTGACCTGACAAAGCATTGTCAAAAAGAGAACTATATTCCTTAACGAGATTATATTCCGCAACTTACTTATCACATCCATACGAGTTGCTGGTTGACAACGGTGTTTCATTTCACTCCATTGACTTTTGTAAATTGCATCAGAAATGGAGAAGGTAAGATAATTTATCGGTGTGCTTACAAGCCATCGGCTAATGATATAATATGGCGTCATCACCGGAATGTAAAATGAATGGCAGCAATAATAGATGACAAGATATAAACAGCGTTGTATTAATACACTATGGCTACTAATATTGAGCCTACAATAATGTTTTTAAAATTTTAAAAATGGACCGTGGGAGCATTCTTAGTACTCACATAGCGATCAAAGTATGTATAACGTGGGAGATGACGTTTACGTAAAACCTATGAGTGTCCGATGCACTACCTAATGGCCAATGGGAACTGCTACCTTGAATGATAGCCCTTTCAAAGTAATGTTGAAACCACGTCATGTTGTTGGTATTCGACGGGTTCCAATAGCATTAACAAAGTCGTCTGGGCCTTCTAACAATGATTAGAACAAATTTGTGTTGATTATTAATAAGTCTTTTGAACCACGTATTTTTGTTTGTCGAAAAGATAACCGCGATGAATGCACAAATAGATAGGTTTAAAATCGAAAGTTGAACTTTCACCTATCAACGCTGATATTATTTAAAATCATAAATGATTTTAATTAAATTCACAAAATACATAAAAATAGTCATTCATTCAATCTCATTGTTAATAAAAGCATACAAGTCTGGTAATCGTCAGCCAAAATAGGAAGAACCGAATCGCAAAACGTACGTATTGTATCAGAAGTTGATAAAGTCCACCAATACTGAAACGTAGCGTATTGATGTTGCATTATAGATAAGATCAAAGCAACGTGCAGTGTCATCAAAAATTTCAATTGTTACAAAGACTACGCAGTCAAATTAACTTAAAATTAGGAAACAACCTATAAATAGCTAGTTTGATAATTGTAATTAATTTCGAAAATAGGTAGGCTTTCAAATCGAAAGTTGCACCGTACGAAACAATTAAGAATACTGATATTTCTCTACCATGTTCGATTAGACATGCACGCCGAAAGAAAGCTTTTCCGTAGTTAAGCGCTCTACCTTTTGAGCATAAACGATTCCGCTTGCGTAAACGAGTATTTCAGGATATCGTTGTGGTATGATTAAGCTAGTCGTTGTCTGATATTTCCATAGAATGAGGCTGTGCCTTGAAAGCGAATGTATCACAGTCCTTGTGATGCAAAACTGGAGGTTTTCCTATGATTCGTAACGATCAAATCAGCTAACTGAGTCTACGTATTTAATATAATTATAAAATAAACGAAACGTAATAATGCTAAATCAAAATTTAATAATTAAATAATAAAATTAATAATTGTTTTTAGATTTTCTATAATTTAAATCAAGTTAAAATAAAAAATTGAAATTTAAAATAAACGTCAATTTTATGAATTGACTAATAAATAACAGACGTTGTATCAGAATAAGAATTAGAGGTCATAAGGAGGAACTGCTATGCTATCAGGATTCTGCCCCTAACTCCTCTACCCAACATAGCAGCGGGGCCAAATACATGCTAATGATGTATTTTCTCTGATAAAACTATCTAGTATCTTATTTTTATACAAAGTATATTATTTATTATCCATCCATAAAAATTTGCCACTTAAGAGTTTAAATTTATTCTTTATATTATGTGTTGATTTATATTTTACTATTTTCTGTTTGATGTTATTTTTATAGTAACCTAGTTTAAAATATGTATCTTTTAAATTATTTGCATGATTTTGAAGAAAGCCAATATCATTACATAATGTTGCAATTCTTAAAATTTCATTATTTAATGTATTATATTTTATATTATGTGGTATGCATGAATGCTCATGCAAAAATATGTTTATTGTAAATTTAAATATGTCATCTTTACGATATAAATTAATAGTAGTTTTAGTTAAAGTTAATTTAATGTTCATATCTAGATATACACCTTCTTTATCGTTAATATTGGTTTTATTAAGAATAAGGCTTTCTAGATGCGTTTGCTGTAAAACTAAAATAAACTGGTACTTTACACGCAAAAGAGGTGATGATCAAAACTGCTCAGGATGCGATTGAATTTGAAATTTCAATGAGATCGATGCGCACGAATGGAAATAGTATGTCACTGTTTATTTTAGAATATGTTAAAGCGATTATATCTGGACATTTGCGTGTTTAATCACTTAACTTTTTCCAACCTTTTAGACAAAGTATATATGCATGTCATTAAAACCGAAAATAGTCGAAATATGCAGAGAAAATTCGCCACTTAGAAGATGGATATTTCGCTCCGATTATTTTCAAATCGTCGTGAGAAATAGAATAAGTTGCGTAAAGTATATTGCAATCAATATCACGACTTTTTCACCGAAAGCAAGAATGAACTATAAGGGCCGTAAAAAGAGCATCCACTGTAGAATGGCATTTGTTTTAGCTAAAGGAGTGCTCATGTCAATCAAAATGATGACAACATCAACATTTTAAGGCCTATAATGTTAAGATAATAATTATACATTATATTGATATTAATGAAATATTTTATTCAGCAACAACTTCTGCCTAGTGTTTGAGGATAATCCGCTCAGCAATTCAAGCTTGTATAGAGCATAAGCTTCAGTCAATTAAGCAAAGTGTTGGTAACACCTTCAATAACAATGTCGCGTAGGAAACCATAGCGACTAGTGGGTACTATATTCTAATGATGAGTATTGCCGGGTACTCCATCACTTCAGTGCTCAAGTGTTCGTTTAGAAGTGGCAATGTGCATAAAAGTCGTAAATCAAAGTTCAATCTACCAAGCAACACCATTTTCTATAAATGCGTATTTCGTAATGAATCCTGGGCCGTTGTTTACTTAGCACATCCGCGCAACACTGTTATAAATATAGAAACCGGTGTTGCTTGGTAGAAGTAATATGTCTAGAAGTGACGTGGTGCCTGAAAGTGTGAATCAAAGTCTAGTCTATCAAGCAACACAATGTTCTACAAATGGCGTATTTCGTAAGAAATCATTTAAGCGTTGCTCAATCAGCATATATACACATATACATATATACATGTAGCGTTGTATATATGTATATATACATATACATATATACACATATACATATATATACATATATACATATATACATATAAGCGTTGTTCAATCAGCATATATACACATATACATATATACATGTATACATATATACATATATACATGCATAAGTATATATAATGGTGATGCATGAATTTGTTAAGTAAACAAAGGTCCAGGGCATTTTACGAAATACGGCATTTATAAAAAAATATGTTGCTTGGTAGACGGGACTTTGATTCACCATTTTCAAGCACCATGTTACTTCTAAACAATCACTTTAGCGACGAAGTACTTGGCAATACTTATCGGTAGAATGAAGTACCCACTGGTCGATTCGGTTGCCTGTGTGATATTGTGAATGATTGCTTTTCCTTGCGCTCTTTACCAGATCGAATTGCCGTGCAGACAATCCTTAAACACTAGACAGAGTATTTTGCTGAATTGTCGCTGCACACATTAGATCCTTTATGGATACGGCATGTATAATGTCGGTGCATGTATGTGCCGAGTAAACTACGGTCTTGGATTTTTATGAAATGTATCATGAATAGAAAATGATGTTGCTTGGTAGACTAGACTTTGATTCACGATTTTCAGACATCATGTCACTTCTAGACGACTAATTTTACACCGAAGTGATGGAGCGCTCGGCAACACTAATTAGTAGAATGAAATACACACTGGTCGTTTCTGTTGACTTGTGGCATCGTAAATGAAAGCGTTTCTGATGCTTCGCTTAATTGACTGAGGCTTACGCGATGAGTGTTGCCGGGTATTCCATCATTTCGATGCTGAAGTGGTCGTCTAGAAGTGATATGGTGACCGGAAAATCTCCAGGATTAAACAATGACAAACGCATTTATCACTGGTATGATATAAAATAAAATACTAATCATAGTATTCCTTTGGAACAGTGAGCTCGAATTTGTTTGTAACTTATGTAAATCTATTTCCATTTTTGTATATTTGCTGATGAAGGCTCTCTGTGTGTGCTAAACGTATCGAAATAACGATTGTTTCTGCTTTCTGTTATTACTTATTAACAAGTTACTATATAAGCTTACAGCAGAATCCGATTTGTGTTGTTCCTTTCACCTCAACATCATAACGATATCACATATAAAACTATAAAATTTTTACATATAAATGTTTAATTTATTATTAAAATTAATTTATAATAATTAATTTATAATTATTATTTAGTTAACTAATGAATTTATTTTATCTCTTAATATTTCTAAATATTTTTTTAAAATATTTAAATATAAAATAACCAACTTAAACATCTAGTCTTAAATAATAGATCAATTTGAGTTCTAAACATTTTAAAAAATGTATAATTTAAAATGTTTAATTTATATGTATAATTTAAAATGTTTAGAAAATAATTTCAAAAATGATTTTGAAATCAGTATTTAGGCGCTAACCGAACAAATTTTAAAAGTATTTTTTATAAAATGTATTCAGTTAAGTATCGTTCTAATATGTCTAAGGAGGAATTTGCAAGCCTTAAGTTATTAAAAGATAGCAAAGATTGAGTCATAACCAAAAGAGATAAAAGTAATGCACTTGTTATTATAAATAGCACAGGCTATAATTCTAGAATATCAGATATTCTCAACAATCAAAATACATTTTAAATTACCATGAAAGGCGTTAGTAAATGTGGAACTTTGAGATAGATAAAATTTCTTAAATATTTTCTGGAAGAAAATTTGATAGTGCGTGCAGAGTATCTACACTGTTCTTACATATATGGATTTTTGAATATACATAAAAACAACTTTTTGCTAAGGCCAATTAAATCTATGGTAAATGCATTCAATTGCAATATTGACAGGTTTTTCATCCGTCTTCTGAATTTGTGTGTAATGGCTATATCATCAATGATCATCAACGGCTATGACTTTGTGAAGCGTTTAATGAATGTTGATATCAAAGGAACTGACCACTATGTACCACCTAAGATATAAACTCTTTATTTACAATTGTATCTGTTGCAGATGCTATTGACATTGCGATATCCGTTTTAGATGTACCTTGGACTACAGAAAAGCATATTGCATATATTCGACAGTTACTAGAGTTATCAACTGCGACGAACTTCATATATGAACAAAACTTATAATCTAAACTATGGTGTTGCTATGGAATCTCTTTTTGGCCCATATCTAGAAGATTTATTCATGATGAACATCGAGAATTCCGCTCTACATAACTATTATATTAAACCATTGGGATGGTTTAATTTGATTTAAATATATTAAAACAAATTTCATATTAAAAATATGAAATTTTTTTCCAATTAATCCTAACTTTTCTTGATTGTGCAGTTTTTTCTAAGAATTTGAACATTACTAGTGTATTTCTCAAACATACTGAGACAAATAAATATATTCATTGAGACAGCTCTTATAGCACTCATGTTAAACTAAAAATTTAAAAGGATTTTGTATTCGAGTGGTACGTCTTTGTGTTTTGTGAACTGGGTTATCCGCTACAAGATTTCTAAGGAAACATGAATTGTGCTAAGAGATTAATTACCACTGGTGATAAGAAAACTGGATTGGGTCCACCTGTTCTTCAGTTATGGCTTTACTTGTTTCTGCAAAGATCTTTATCCGATATTCAGAACGTGCTAAATCTATAATAAAGAGTTCTAAGCTACCTGTTGAGGTAAGATGCTTCAAAACATATTCACAGACAAAAGTGATAATTTTGAGCAGATCTTATCGTTCTAAATCAGATATGTTCAATAGCACCTATTTTACAGGGTCAAATGTAAAGACTGCGGTAGCACTTACCTTGGTTAAACTGACAGAAGATTGGATACTAGAATTAATGAGCACAGCAAAGCACGTTCCTCAATTAACTACAAATCGGTGATAGCTGATCACGCCGAAGATAATTTTGAGCAGATCTTATCGTTCTAAATCAGATATGTTCAATAGCACCTATTTTACAGGGTCAAATGTAAAGACTGCGGTAGCACTTACCTTGGTCAAACTGGCAGGAGATTGGATACTAGAATTAATGAGCACAGCAAAGCACGTTCCTCAATTAACTACAAATCGGTGATAGCTGGTAACGCCGATTGTATATTGGGATTTCTTATAATGCTGAGGTAATGATGAATGAGGTGCTTTGGCACACAATTAAAATATTAAAACCTAATTTAAATAAACATAATGAATTTCGATTATTTACAGATTAATATTTCGAGTTTGTATTTCGAGTATATTTTTCAGATTCTTGGCGTTGAAAGAATCTGAAATATTTTATAAACTTGATGTCGAAATATCAAAGAAATTTTTTTAATTTTCACTTGCTGGGAATGACTTTTAATTTGGTAATGTTTATACGACCCAGCTGGTCTCCTTCCGATTCATTAATTCATTATATATATATTTTTTACCCGTTGTATTATTCATAATAAAAAGAATTCGAAATTTCTAAAATTTCTTATTAAATTTATAATTAAATTTAATTAATTTTTATTAAATTAAAATTTGTTCGCATAGGCAAAAAATTTTCCTTTTAATATTACGAATTTCTCTAGTACCTTAAATCTCGGCATCATATTGACTTTACAAATAATTTTCACATTTGATCCCAACTCAACTGATATTATCGGGTAGTCGATGTATGCAATTGGTAAGCCTAAATAAAGTGATGATTTTATTGTTTTTTATATAATACTGTATTTTACCATCGCGAATTAGTCTAACAGTACGTTCTATATTTTTATAATTTGGGCACTGCGCAATGCATCTATAATCTTCAATTCGATTATAAATCGGTCTTTCCAATTGAAATCGATTCTCATTGGAAATAATAGTTCCGTTTCTAACCCATTTGAGATTTGTAGGTCCCATGTTGCAATCAACATAGCATTCCAAAAACGGCCGTTCATTGTAATCAACAACGTAAACTATTTTTTTGGACCAATTACTGGATTTATCCATTGATTTGGAATAGAAAAAGCGGGGTTCGTCTAAATTCGTCAATATACTGTATTTTTAATTCTAATAAAAAAGTTTAAAGCATGTATTTATATGTATTATATTTGTCTGCTATTTTCGGTTTCCGGTAGTGTCAACTCTTGTGCTTTCAAAATTTTAGTGACAACTAACGTAGTTTAGTGTTATATTTAGAATGTTACGTTTTTGTTTAACACTTTGCATCAATGACATCAAACAAAAATTTAAAGTATTGAACTTAGTTAATTTTGTTACGAACGAAATTAGTGATAAGTAACATATAGTTAGTTTTTATAGCAAGTTATTAGTATAAAAATCTTATTAGTAATTAATAAATAATACTATAGTAATATTTATTTTTTGATAAATATTGTTAAATAGCATATGTATCACTAAGTAATAATAAATTATTATTTTAAATTATTAATAATTCTAAATAAATGATATAATAATATAATAAACATTATTACAAATAAAGAATAATTATATACGAGGGATATAATAAAATTTAATAAAATATAATAAAATATTATTATAAATATAATAATGTATTAATTTAAACAAAAGAATCAATTACGACATCTTTACAGTCGAAATACAACATAAATGATTAATAATCAACAATTGTCTAATTAATGTATTAATTTTTCTAATATTTCCTATTTTAAATTCTATTTTATTTTCGAATGACGTAAGATAATTAACAATTGTCTAATTAATGTATTAATTTTTTTAATATTTTCAATTTTAAATTATATGTTATCTTCGAATGACGTAAGATCTTTCGAAATTATGTCTTTAAAACCTTTAATTTATTATTTAAGCTAAGATAATGTCTGATTTTGTAAATGACTATGAACTTATTGAGTTTGGACAAAATATATAGTGACACTGCGATGGAAATATCGTTAATATTATGCGGGTATTTGATAAAACGTATTTTTTACATATTTTACATTATTTAAAAGGACTGCTATATAAATACCTAACATACTATACTAATGTGCTTTACAAAAGTGTATAAAATTGTTTTTAGATAAAATAAACCCCGAAGCAATTTTTACGTGATTATATACAGATATTTTCGGGTATATACACAGCGTTGTATCAAAATTTAAATAGACACATTATCATAGTTTGTGTTTTCTTTTAACTGTCATAATATTTTAAGAGAATGCATTTTGGAAAAAAATTTAATTCTCATTTTTCTTCAAGAATTTTCAAATTTCATTTAAATTTGAAATTCAAACAGCATCAATCGAATTAAAAATGTATTTTTGTTTATGTATTACTAATGTCATTGTAAACATTTAATTTTCAATTAATTTTTTAATTATCGTATTCAGCACATTTACCATAATCTATAATCCAAACATAAGGGAATTTAAATTAATCAAAAATTAATGTAAACAATTAAATTTTAATAATTTCCAACAAAGTTTCTTCCACAAAAAATGTAACGGTCGACAAAGCACAAGAAAATATGATATTTGTGTCTATTGAAATTTTGATATAACGCCGTGTATTATTCATTAATGAAAAATTTGCCATAAGAGGTTTGTATACAACATTTACCACAAGAATGCAAAGTTTGACTAAATTTCTTAATTCGAATAACTGATCTTGGATCTCTTTTCTAAAATTTCAGTGGAATACTCATATTTCAATGATAAGTGCATGATTGAAAATTGTATTGCATGTAGAATTAAATTACGAAAATATTTTATAACGACTCTAAAATAAAATCTTTTGATTATTTACCAAACACTAGATTTTTCCAATAGCTAAATTATTTTAATCCTTTAATTTTTATTTGAACTATAAATAATTGACACCGGTTACTCGATTTTTATCAAATGTATTGTTTTTTCTTTTCGGTAAATATTTAATCCACTTTTTTATATCATGACATATTTAAGGAGACATACTAAAAGTTAAATTTTATTGTATTTTTATTAAAATAGAATTAAATAAATAAAATTTGCGTTTATTTATTTAAAAATCAAATAAATACAGAGATCGAAACAATTATCTGCATAATTAAAAATTCCAGCTCTTTTTAGTCTGCATATAAAAAATATAATCATTAATCTCAACTGAAATTTAAACTTCAGATAACTGACATAATAATTATTGTATATTTATGATTAAATATTTATAATTAATAAATATTGCATCAGTAAACCAAATATTAACATTGTTTCAAGATACAATATTTTGTAATGTCATAAATAAAAAATATAATCATTAATCTCAACTGAAATTTAAAGTTCAGATAACTGACATAATAATTATTGTATATTTATGATTAAATATTTATAATTAATAAATATTGCATCAGTAAACCAAATATTAACATTGTTTCAAGATACAATATTTTGTAATGTCATAAATAAAAAATATAATCATTAATCTCAACTGAAATTTAAAGTTCAGATAACTGACATAATAATTATTGTATATTTATGATTAAATATTTATAATTAATAAATATTGCATCAGTAAACCAAATATTAACATTGTTTCAAGATACAATATTTTGTAATGTCATAAATAAAAAATATAATCATTAATCTCAACTGAAATTTAAAGTTCAGATAACTGACATAATAATTATTGTATATTTATGATTAAATATTTATAATTAATAAATATTGCATCAGTAAACCAAATATTAACATTGTTTCAAGATACAATATTTTGTAATGTCATAAATAAAAAATATAATCATTAATCTCAACTGAAATTTAAAGTTCAGATAACTGACATAATAATTATTGTATATTTATGATTAAATATTTATAATTAATAAATATTGCATCAGTAAACCAAATATTAACATTGTTTCAAGATACAATATTTTGTAATGTCATAAATAAATATAAATTCGTTGTCTAGCTTTTACATATCAATTTAACCATCTTAGCATTCGATGATTAAAACTAGAATAAATTTACTGCAAAAATAAAAGTTTCTTCTAATAATACAGCAAATCAAAGAAATAATTCTTTGATTCAACAAAAATTAAATAAATAATTTCTTACATGTCACGTTCAGTCGAACTGTGGCGTGACGAACACCGTGTGTGTTACGAGCCAAGCATGTTAAATCGCGATTATGCCAATCCCTTGTAACTGTAAAACTGTAGACTGCAGATTTCTTTGTCTTATTAATATGTTCGAGTTTAAAAACATTCGATCTCCAACTGTAACTACGCAACACAAAATGTTAATATTGTTTAATTTTCTCTAGTTACCTTATCGGTTCTGAATTACATTTAGTCCAAGAATTACATTGGCATGTAAGATTATCACCTTCCATAATAGGAAACGTTTTGTCACACTGTATTTTAACAGATGGCAAGCCTTTTACAAATCAAAAAACGAGGTCAAACTATGGAATTGTCATCGCTTTAAATATGTTTTGATAGCATATGATTGTTCATTAATTGGGAATTAGAATTGTGACCAGTTTAATCACTGTTATTATGGTATTTGATAAACCGGTATGTGTCTAGTTTCATTACTGTTCTTATGATATTTGATAAACCGGCATGTGACCAGTTCAATCACTGTTATTATGGTATTTGGTAAACCGATATTTGATCAGTTACATCACTGTTCTTATTGTATTTGGTAAACCGGTATATGACCGGTTTCATTACTGTTCTTATGGTATTTAATAAATAAATAAATCAAGACTTTATTAAATACACCAAAATATAGCATGCAAGAATAAATAAAAAGGTAGGTCATAACCAACTCAGATAAAAAATGACAGAATTTTCCTTCGTTTTTTTCATCTTCCCTTTCTCTTTCATGGCCTCAGGTCCAGGGGGATCTGAGCCCCCCAACCGATCCAACACGCCGCCTTCCGACTGAACCACCCGGGGTCTTTCACCCCCTCCCTCCCCCGAAGAATCCATTCGGCGCGGACTATGCTTGGTAAACAATAGACGAGGATTATGGTATTTGATAAACCGGTATGTGACCAGTTTCATCACTATTCTTGTGGTATTTGATAAAGCGGTATATTACAAGTTTAATCAATGTTCTTATGGTATTTGATAAACTGGTATGTAACCAGTTTCATCATTGTAACTGTTTATGGTCATTTTATGCCCACAATTTAATATACGTTTTTGCTATTAAATATATGATGTTTACAGATAAAGATAATGTTCAACATATTTTGATTTTAGAAAGTCAAAAAACGTATTATTCAATCATGTGAGTTTGTATTCTTAATAGTTCGAACAATTTATATTCTGGAGGAAATGAACGCGTTATCTGAATGTCATTTTCTCATTTAGATCATGATTTCACTATAAAATTGAGTAAGATGAATCTATGCAATAATATTGTATAGATTGTTTTAAATCATTAATCTGTTAGTATAAGCAAATAAAACATATTTACAAACAAAGAAGAAAATATGTATTTTAAAAAGTGTCTGAAGAAAGTAGCTGGTTAATCCATAAATTGATATTAAGGCAATAAAATAAATTGTTCAATTTTCGGAAGTTGATCAATTCCATTATGATAAATGTTTAAAATTCCATTATGATATATATGGGTAATTAAAGACATAAATTTTATATTATTTCGATTGGTGAAAATAAAATATTATATTTTGCTTGGCACTGCTACTATCTTTAGAAATTAATTTTGTTCCTGCCAAGTTTTAAGGAAAATATTTCAAATTATGAATTAAAATGAATTTGCCATTTCATTGAATAATATCATTCTATAATATAAATAATATCATTCTATAATTTGAATTCTAATCCGAATTTAAGGAAGAGATTATTCACAGATCAATATAAGAGCCTAACAGAGTTAATGCAAATGTTGGAAGCAACTATCCTTACTTATCAAAAACTGATATGAAGGGGCAAATTGAAATTGGAAAACTGCATAAAAGCGAACTCGTTTTTCAATCAAATCTTAATGACAGGTTTTGGCAGATTATATAAATTTTTCTTAATAATTATTGGAGCTGGATCAAAGGAAAGAAGAAATTGTTTTTGATATTTCACAAACTACTGTTAGCATCTTCAGAAAATTACCTTAATAATTTTATATTCTTATTATATCTTCTTAAAATAAATTATCTTATTTTGTTATATTAAATATTATATTATATATAATGTATTAATTATATTATCTTTTAAATTATATCTTCTTATTGTATCTTATTATAAAATTACCTTAGGTAATTTTCTGAAGATGCTAACAGTAGCTAGCAAAATATCAAAAATACTTTCTTCTTTCCTTTGATCCAGCTCCAATAATTATTTATCAATAATGGATCAGTATCAACTATTTAAAACAAATTTTTCAAAGTGAAGATTTTTCAGACTCATGCAGGTAGCCTACGTAATCGATATAGTGATGTTGGTATTAGAAGTTTAGAGCGCCATTTTAGCACACCAGAGGTATTAAGATTAATGTTCCACATTTCCGTACACTTTATTATTGTTAATTGTTATAAAAATTCAAATAAGTATAATACTTCCTTTTAAACTGGCCAGTTTTGAAAATAATTAGTCATTTTTATAATGCGTAAACCAGTTTTGATGAACTTTTCGTAATATCCGGTTTAATTTAGGGAGTTAAAACTTCAGCCTTTGTACAAACAAACTATAAAACGCTCAAGCAAAAAATGACAATTTAGTCATAGCTTCTGTCCAAGGTTATCACAATAAATACAACAGCTTAATTCAATTTCCTAGGCACATTGATATCTTCACTGTCTTTTTGTACTAACAGTTATGCTTCACTTGTGAAAGTTTCCTCCTGTCAACATTAATCAACCAGATTCGTGTTCTCTAGGATTTGAACTTCCTCTTGTATATTCTTGTTTCATTTTATGTCAATAATTATGAAAAATATTAATGTTTTAGATCCAATACGAACGATAAAACAGTAAAGTTTTTGTCAAATGGTTTACATGTGGTTTCCAATATAATTTTTACCAAATGATTGATAAAACGAGCCATGCAAACTATTCACAACATGATCTAAATAATTTAAAATAATTTAAATTAAATTCAACACAAAAAAAATATAAAAAATCTGTTTCACATCGAAAAATTTAATTAACAATTTATATAGTTAATATACAACTATAATATCAACTATAGTTGATATAGTTGTAGGGTCTTATTTGTTTTGTTCAAAAGACCGTTTTGAAAATTTCTTACGCTTTTAATCTAGAAATATTTTTTGGAGAAATTAGTTAAAGTACAAAAAAAGTAATTTTAATTACTTTTAAACAAAATTAAATAATTTATCTTTTTTATTAACAAATTTTGCTTGGAATTTTCAGGTTTAGATAAGATTAGGATTAAGAATATAATTTCATATTATAAATTGATTGTTAACTCATATTGGATTATTTATTAGTGGAGAGAGTGAAGAAAATATTTATTTAATTGAATTTTGAATAGTCTACTGCTATCATCATCAGGAGTAAATGTTACCACAAATATTTTTTGTAACATTTACTCGTGATGATGATAACAGTAGGCTATTGAAAATTCGATTAAATAAATATTTTCTCCACTCTCTACTAATGAATATAATTTCAAAAAGCCAAATGGCTAAGAAGAGTATAAACGGTTTTTTTCATTTAAATTCAAGTAATTTAGCAAAATAGTAATTTTATTTTGAATTTATTACAAATTTTCATTTTTAAAAAATTATTATTATTTTATAATAATGATGTAGACAATTAGTGTATGTAACGAAACATAATAACTAAAAATGTTTTATAAGTTTGTTTTTTTTCTGCTTGCACGGCTAATCCGATGGCAATCGCTCGTCGTCGTCGCCGTCGCAAACAGCTTGTTCAACAACCGGCAAATGTTCCCATCTTCTGATCATCCACGTTACATCAAGCAAGTATGTTACTGTAGCGTCGGTTGTATCGTCCGATACAACCGACGCAAGTCTTACAGGGGAGATCTTAAGCTTATCACTCGAAGCAGTTGGGAAGGAAGGATTTCCGCTTGCGGTAGCCACTTCAGGTGTGATGGTGCCACTTGGCGTTGATGTGTCGGATTAGCAAGGCTTTCATATTATAACATGTCCATATTTTAACAATTTTTAATTCGACATTGTAAAACAATCTTTTACAAAAATATATACTTTAATTCAATATGTAGATAAAAACATGTTCAGATTTTGAACTAAAGTTGATATACAACATTGCATTGTTTGTAGCGATATTCTTTGTCACTATGGCATCATGTATGATAAGAATTAAATTACACTATTACTTACATTTGAAATTTATTATTGTGTGTATAATTTTTGATTCAATCTGAGCAGGATGGTCTACTATGCAATCAATTTTGGCATTGTACCAGTTGTATGTTGCATTGAATGTTAACACACTTGTTGCTGCCCAAAGTTCACGTTGATTCATGTAAACTATTCGCTCCGATGAATTTACTGAAATGGAATTTTCCTTAATAAATTCTTCCGGATGCCATCTAATTTTTGAACTAGGATAAGAATAATCAGCAATGCATTCTAAAGCTGTTTGTTGATTTTCTCTTATTCTTAATGGCTTTTGCAAGCTTATAACTTCAGCAGATCCTGTAAATACAAAGAATTTGATAACAAAATATGCACTTAACTTGTATTTACTTGTAATATATTATATTCACATTATATACGTCGACATTATCATATTTAAAGCTACATCTATAAAAGCAAAGGATATTATATTAGAATTAATAACTTTAAAACTATATCTATAACTATATCTTAAATAATATAAAACTATATATTAAAACTATATTTATGACAGTAAAGGATAATTTATTAGAATTAATAACTTTAAAACTATATCTATAACTATATCTTAAATTATATAAAATTGTTTCAACAAATTATAGGTGTCTATAAAGGATATCCTATTAGTCTGCCTTCATTTAGTTTATTTGCCCTCTCCCAGCATGCATTACCCAATATAATAGCTATTGTCTATTTATGCTAATGAACTTGTTATTTATTCGTCGAAAAAAGGCATTTGAATTCAGCATTGTGCAGACTAAAACGTTATTGCATAGCTATAGGTTCACTGGGTAAAACCAACATGTTGAAATTAAGAGCCAGTACTACCTCAAAATTACGCGTTTACTTATGGTAGTTCGAATTTGCAAATGTGTTCTCAATTTGGTACATGTCTTCAATCTTAACTTTAGGTGGATTTTTACCCATTAGTTTGACATTATTACTTGTAAAGTTGCTTCTTGTATGAGTTCAGTCAGATATTCAAATTCAAAAAACTACCGTTAGTGTGCTATCAGATATTTGGAAAGATCCATATTCCCTAAATGTAATGGAAAATCGATGAAATCAAATAAAACTTTCTTAAATTTTTCTTTTGTTTGCCTCAAAATGTTTTTCCTCAAAATTAGCTTTCTTTACCACCAAATATCCTTTATACTTTATTATGCAGAAACGATTCGTCTTCATATTAGCTTCTCTCTGTCAAGTACGTTGTTGGACAAAAAACCACCCATAATGGATGGATATAATCGTTTCAGACCAACTGTTGAATTATCTCACATTTGGAAAATTTGCACCCAAATTATACGAACATGTATATTGAGATTTTATCTTCACGGCTTTTATGGAAAGTTTTGTTCAAACAGGATATTGTTTCATACGTGCGGACCATCTTGAATTTATAAATTCTGTTCATGTCAGTGCCAAAATCTCCTACAGGTTCGAACTTGCACTGTCTTTATTGTAGCTCAACAACCTATGACATTCTACTAACTGATTTTGTATGCGACTGATATTGATATTTTGTATTTGATGTATATCCTTCATCGCATGTGACATTAGAGGAGTATTGATCAATAGTTTAGATATATTAAATATATATTTAGATAAATTTCAATATTTTAGATATATACTAAATTGAATCTTTAATATTCCATTAAATACTAAATAAATATTTTATTATTTTGAATAATACAAAATATGACAGACACAATTCCTATGGTGTGCATAACATACAGGATATTATTTCAATAATAATTAAACGAGCAATAAAATTTATAATCGAATATTATAAGTGTAGTTAATTGTAACGAACAAAAACACTGAAGTTTTACTGAAGGAGAAAAATAAGCACAATTTTTACTGAAGAAAAATATGAAGCTTTTATAAGTAGAGCTTAACGATCGAGCAGTAAACAGTAACAATATAATGGAAAGCTGACACGCTTATATCAATTTATGTTTAGGTTAGGTAGGCGGAGGTCGTATTCTTGCCGGCTAACGTCAGCTGTTAGGAATTGTCTCAAAATCTTGTTTTCTTGAATGATTGATTCTTCTTTTTCGTTTACTAGCGGTTTATCGATATAATGAGCAAAATTATTGTTATTTGGATGATGCAATCCTCTAGTTCCTTCAAACGTCCTAACCATATCCTGATTATCCGATAATATCGCTGTTCGAGGATCTAGATATTCCGATAGTGCTACGTCTTCAATTGATATTTTACTTTGTTTTCCATTGTTCAATAGAATCTGGTATTAAGTCAGAAACCTCAGGTGTTCATCTGAGAGTTCCTGGTCAATCTCGTTTTTAGTCTTCTTTGCTAGAGGGCGTCATCCAGGGCAAAGATCAAGGTTTCTTAAGCTTCTCATCTCGCGATTTTCAACCATTGTCTGCCTCGACTGGACCCTCAGGTGTGTGAGATAACGTGATTGGTTCAGACGAAAGGTGGCGCACTGGTGTAAGTTATAGGGATCTGATCGCCTTTGCCCGTTATTATACGAAAACAACTCAACTGAAATCGTCTGTTATTTCCGTCTTTTTATACTATGACATTTTTCATTTTTGGATGTATTAGCATATTTTAATCCTGCTTGTTTTGTTATTAAGAAATCTTTATTGATTCTATTTTGATAAATTTAGAAAACAAATAAAAATGAATAAAAGTGACGTAATTATGAAAATATTGAAAACCCTATTTTTTATGAATTTATTGAAGTAAAAATCAAACCTTAAACTAAATTTGTACGTTGTTTAAATGTATTTGCAAAATACATAAATGTTTTTATCAAAATGATATTAAATTTACTCACTGTAAACATTAAGATATGCTTCTCTCGATTTAAGACCGTTCATTGATAATGATTTTAGTACTTGGCATTGATATATCCCCGAGTCGCTATCATGTACATTCGTAATTACAAGATTGTGCTCGCCTACAAATATTATATCAAATATATATTTTAATATATCAATATCGAAGTAGTACCCTTTTTTGGATTTCCATTGATGGAGTACCTAGGATAACCTTTCAAATCGCGAGTTGCGCCTAGAGTACAAAATTTATTTTGGCACCATATTACATTTACAGAAGGGTTATTGACAATGCACTTCAATGTAATATTTGAGCCCTCCATTGTACTAATATCAGCTGGATGTTCAATTAACTTCAAACTAAGTGCTAAATAATATAATTGTGTATTCAAAAATTATTCAATTTGAAATAAATTACCTACAAAGCATTCAAAAATTATACCAATAAATTGAACCGATTATGGTGTTTTAAAAAGTGGGTGACATTTTATTAAAATCGTAATTTTTACAACTAAGTGATTTGATAACCAAATTTGTTTTACATTAAACAATTACAGAAAGTTAAAAAAGTGTCTTGTTATACACTGAAAAATAATAAATTGTATATTTTATATTTTCGATAGTTAGCAAAAACTAATCATTAATCGTATGATCAATTGAAAATACAATTGAAAATAAAATTTTCAACTAAATAAAAGTCAACTAAATCAATTGAAAATACAATATTGTTAAAGCTACATGCATACATATTTTATAAAACATCGAACTATTAATCCCCTAGAATTGCATTGTGCTGAATATTCGTCCTCCAGAGCACTTTGATCAAAAAATTAGTTCCTGCTACACATTACTCGTTATCAGTCGAACAATGGCTTGCGTTCCTGTCTTATTTCTACGCCTCTCATTTGGAATTCGTTTCCCATTAAACTTCTCTAACAGCCTAAACTTACCACATTTAAATCCATGCTTCCCACATTTCTACTGAGTAACCAGGCCCTGCAGTTAAACTAGCAATGAGATCCGATGAAATCCACGCCAACGTGGTATGGACTTCAGTCACATCCTTTTTTGTTTATTTCGGTGAACTTGTAAGCGGCCTGTCTGCATAATCCACTTAAAAAATTAATACATCAATCAATGAACTCAGTCAAATGATCTCGGTGTCCAGATATTCTAATTGTAAAAAATAAAGTAGTCGTCTAAAATCGCTATTAAGCGATTAGTAGAGTTGTTTGAAATCAATTTGTTAAGCCGAAACAATATTGATCGACATGTTAATATAATGGCCCGACCTATAAGAATGTAAAGTATTTCCATTGACATATAATTCTTTAAATGAAACAACATATGCTCGGCAAATACGTAATATATAATATTATATATTATATACAATATATGTACATTATATGTATTTATTAGAACATTATACATTAAGTTAAAAATAGTTTTATAAAGTTTACCTGCAATTATTCTTACAAGACAGAATGCGGTATAGGTCTGTGTGCGAGCAGTTAACATGTAATGTCCAAATAGCACAGTACTGTGGATCTAGTGGTTCAATTTGAAATCGACTGGGTTGACTTTTTTTAAAGTGACTATTTCGATTCACGATTTTAGAATTCAGTATTTTAATTCAGTATTTTCAATCCAGAAAACAAACCGGTTGTAGTTTTGATAACCAGTTGAGAGGTTTTATGCCTGCACTATTCGTCCTCCTTATTTCTGTAAGTTCAATATCAAAGTGTTCGTTCCACTAAAACAATTATTCCGCTTAGAAAACAAAAACTGGATAAATAGATGGGCAAATTGAAATTTAATTAAAATAAAATATTACAAAAAAATAAAAACTTGTGATAAAACTTATTATATAAAACTTGTGCTTATGCAATAAGACAATTCTTAGATAATCAAAATTATCTAAGGATTTGTAATAATCAAAATAAGACCTCTAGGAATATTTCAGTTTATAGCATGGGACAATCTATACGCTTATGAATAAATATTAAGACTTATGTGTTTTGTTATTGACTTATATTATAACATTAGTAATTATGACTATAAATTAATGTTGATTGAGATTTGTTCTTAATTTATGCGAATTCGATTAACATTTACGAAGTCATTTTAAAATAGTATCGTATTTTGAATCTTAGGTTAATAAGTAAATTACACATATATTTTTATCAAAAAAACTCTTGGTCACTGGATTTTAGCAAAATAAACTGAAATTATATTAGCCGTACTTACACAAAGTAATGAAAATTTGTTTTTTAATAACACAATTGTTTTTCAATATTTATAATATTAAAATAAATATAACATAATATTTTACAATTTCATTATATTTACATACAGAAAACGTGTATCTAAGTTATCAACTAAATTACAAGTCATCAAAAATTATAAATAAAATACTTGAAAAAGCCATAAGTTTTTTCGGTAATTTTAAAAACGAAAATTTATTTTAATTTATAACAGCACAAATTATTAAACGTGCATGCGTATAAGTAAATTATAAATATATTTAAATAGGCTTTACATAGATATAATTTAAAAAATACTTTACTAACTAAGATTAAAAGGTGGCCGATCTATTCAACTATCTTTTTGGTAGATTGAAAAAAGCTAGTAATAGGATTTTAGTAAAATAAACTAAAAATTGTGTGGCCGTACTTACGCTGAGATATCAAAATCTGTAAAGCATTAAAACAACATCGTTTCTTTTACTGATTTTACCAATTGTTTAGTCCGTGTAACTTATAACTAATCCAGCTTAAAGCATGCAAAATCGTTTTACTGTCGAATCGAATTGTACAACTAAGAAAGACATTTAACACCTGTTCTATTGTACACATTTGATTTGGGCTATATAAACAGTGCATACATTCCGTGCGCACTCTCCGTAAATTAATTGTCTTCTGGGACTAATTGTCGTACGAATCGCTGACCACGTCTTTGTCAATTGTGTAACAATAAATAATTTGAAGGAAACATGGCAAAAGACGGACTTACAAATGTGGAGTCTTGCCTACTCGTATATTTCGATCTTTTACATTTCGCTTAATTTTTTTAATTTACTTTTGTTGTGTATTTAACTAACGTTCGTTCTATTGTTTTATAAACAATTTTATTTACTTGAACATAAAATGTAATAAAATGGCCAAGCATTGGTTTAAAAGAAGCTACAATAATCGAAAAACATGATATTTTATAATGTTATATCATGAATACATTGTTTCAGTATTTTTGACAGAGGTTATATTATCAGATAATAAAGTCTGCAAGTCAATAAAAATTTGCCAGTTTAACAAATCAGATCAGATAACTTTAATTTTATTTAAAATTAAAATTTTAAATAAAATTCAATTTTAATGAATGACTAATAAACAATAGACGAGTTATAAGAATAAGGATTAGAGAAATATACAATACACGATTTATAAGGATCAGAAATAGTGAAAACTGATCATTAATATAAAATATTAGTGTAAAATATCTCAATTGATATGATTTAAATTTTATATTTATTTCACGTAGATAAAACATTTTAATAATATTTTGTTGTTTTGTGTATTGTAAAATTATAAGAAAAATAAAAAATCAATGAAACTTGCAGAAAAACAATAATGTCGTATCGATAATAAAATTATGAATTGAATTGTAAGTGAGTCTACAGTCATTAGCTAACTGAGTCTACGTATTCTATACGATATATAAAAAATTAAGATAAATGATAAATAATTATATAATTGTTATGAATTGAATAATAAATAATATATGATATATCCGAATAAGGAATAGAGGTCATCAGAAGGAACTGCAGTGTTATCAGGTTTCAGTCCCAATTTATTAGTCCAACATAGCAGTGAGGTCAAATACATGCTAATCACTATTTTCCCTGATTAAATTTGATTATCCATATATAAAAAATGTTTGCTTTATAGTTTAAATAAATTTTTGATAATATTTTGTTGTTTTGTGTATTGTAAAGTTATAAGAAAAATAAAAAATCAACGAAACTTGCAGAAAAACAATAATGTCGTATCGATAATAAAATTATGAATTGGATTGTAAAATCATTTTTAAAACATTTGAGCAAAGGAACTCATCAATGTTCCTCAGTAATTTATTATTAGTTTATACTAATTTCAAGGTAACATTAAAATCTTTTACTTGTGATTTTACAAAAGTTAGATATTACTTTTACATAAATAGTGGAAACTGATCATTAATATAAAATATTTGTGTAAAATATCTCAATTGATATGATTTAAATATAATATTTATTTCAAGTTGATATGCATGCGAAGTCATTGTTACAATTGAAATTTCCATGACAATGCACGTTGCTCTAAACCTTTCTGTAGTCAACAGCAGTATGCTGCATTTCAGTATTGGTTGACCTCATCAGCTACTGATAGAATACCTACGCTTCAAGTTTAGGTATTTTTAATGTTGAATGATGATCACTCAATTAATTTGTTTTATTGACAATTAGAATGAAAAACTTGCTTGTTACATTTTGCAAATTAAATAAAAATATATTTGTTTATATAATTTGTTTATATTTGTTTTTATTATTTATAAATTATAAAATTTAATTATTTATAAAATTAAAATTAATTAAATTAATCAATTATTGTTGTTTAATTTAAAACAGCGTGTAGAATGAAAATATTTAAATTAATATTTATCCCATTATTAATATAAAGATTAATATTAACTTTGAATTAACATCAATATTAATTTTAAATTCTAAATTTTTACTTATCATTTTACTACAAAAGTCATAGATAAATATTATTTACTAAAATTACTAATTATTAATAATATATAGAGATTATATATAATGCAATAAATATAATAAAATAATTATAACATTAGTTTTAATCTAAATATAACGAATTACTAGACAAAATCTTAATAACGTTATGCTATGATGTGCCTATATCAATGAAATTGTATTTTATTAATTACATTATGTAATTCCTTCGTATTATTCTTTCTATGTTTCATTATAAAAATTCAATTTGACATTTTCTAGACACTCACAACGTCATTAGAAACTATTATTTACTAGAATTTACATTTGCCATTAATTTACCTGTATAAAATATGCGCGGTTTGCTATAAATTGGAACTAAATTATCCATATTCATATTTACATAATGAAATTGTGTAAATTCCTTAAATACTTTGTTTTTGA
This sequence comes from Pomphorhynchus laevis, assembly GCA_012934845.2. NCBI lineage: Eukaryota > Metazoa > Acanthocephala > Palaeacanthocephala > Echinorhynchida > Pomphorhynchidae > Pomphorhynchus > Pomphorhynchus laevis. Next base: position 17,116 of record WNNJ02001571.1, on the reverse strand, counting down.
AGAGTAAATTCCGATATAGACAAACGATAATTCTATTATCCAAGAAACTATCTGAAATATAGAGTTGTGATATGAAAGACTCTTGACTAGCATAACACTGCAATAATCTTTACGCCCGGAATAGCTAAAATTCGTAATTACATAAGAAAATTCTAGATGTTGAATCCGAACATAAAAGATTGAGGGAGGAGACATGTTCAATTTCTAGTGCAACTTCAAATACTGTAATTTTTCATGGCTTTGTTTGTGATAAAGAATGATATATTGCTCTTTAAGAACAATGCCTCTGGTAGAACTCTACATAATTTCTAACAGATTGTCATATATAATACTCTATACATTACAAAAATCATTAGAAATAATATAAATCTTCCTAAATAATTATTTGAATTGATTTTTTATTAAGTAGAACGTTTATTCAAATTCAACAATTATTAGCTTGGCCCAAACACAAATCTCAAATTTTCGTTATTTGTTTAAAAATCGCTTATGAGATTATAAAATAATAATAAGCGATTATTACTTTTATAAGCGATTATTTAAATAATCGCTTATAAAAAGATATTATAACTAAAATGAATATAAAATAAATTAAGAAAATTATTTAATATCAATTCATTTAACTGAGTCTACTTTTAATTATAAAATCATAAATAAATTAAAATAATAATGCTAAATAAATAAATAACATTTAATAATTAGATAATAAATAATTAAATTTTTTTATAATATTTTATCTAATTTATATCAAGTTAAAATAAATATAAATAATAAATGATTATATAACATTGTATACAATTAATATTTATATCAAGGTGAAAAAAGAATTGAAATTTAAAATAAAAGTCAATTTTTATAAATTTACTAATAAATAACAGACGTTGTATCAGAATAAGGATTAGAGGTCATCAGGACCTCTAATATAATATATAATATAAAATAATTTTGTAGATAATATATTATATATAATATATAATATATGATATATAATATATAGATATTAGATATTATATATTATAATATATATTATATAAAACAAATCAGCTAAACTGAGTCTACGTATTTAATATAATTATAAAATAAACAAAACATAATAATGCTAAATCAAAATTTTAATAATTAAATAATAAAATAAATAATTGTTTTTAGATTTTTTATTATTTATATCAAGGTAAAAAAGAATTAAAATTTAAAATAAAAGTCAATTTTTATGAATTGACTTATAAATAACTGACGTTGTATCATAATTAAGATAAGAGGTCATCAGGAAGAACTGCTTTCAGGTTAAGGCCCTTATTTCTCGACCCATTTATTAATTTGATTTATTTAATTTATAAATTAGTTATAATAGTCTAGTTGATAGCGAATTATAAAAATAAAAGATTTTACAACTCTAATTTGATTAGAGTAGTATTATTTTATCATATTACTTTTGAAATAATAGGTAATTTAGTTTGTTAACTAAAATTATTTATTAATTTAATAAATTAGACTTATATAAGCAAAATTTATTTAAATTACAATTTTAGCTTAGATTAATAATTTGAAGTCAAATTACATCATGATTTCCTGTATAGCGACATATAAAACATCGAAATATTCAATTGAATATTCAATCACATCCGTGATTGAATATTTTAGTTTTAGTCATAAAATCTGAAGAATAGCAAGAAGATTATGAAATTGTTTAAAGATAAAACTTTTTATAGCAAGTATGTACTAAAATTAATAAAAACAAAATGTTTTATATTTCAATTTGTCAAAACTAGCGTCACTATTTCAATACATAAATATAAAATTATAGCTGTTTAACTACAGCATGTCAATTCATTGGGAATTTCTTTAGTATTTAAACGATTTGAAAGTTTTTTGAAAATATAAGTAAAATTTATTTTATTATATTATATTTAAATTATAATTTATATATGTAATCTTTAGATTTGAGTTCCTTTAAATTGATTTGTGCGGCATCCGTGAATATACGAATAAAGTATTAAACAAGTATATCGATTAGATAAGGTATTATCCAAGATTTATAAGAAACAACCCGAAAACGTTAAACTCGAAATTAACGCCGAAAATGATGTTATATATTCAATATAACATCATTGAATGATGTTATATTTACTAGTATCAACTAGTAAAATATATTTAATTTGAATTTCTACAAACATTATATTTTGTGATGTAAATGGCAACCACAAAATTAATTTTAATGTGTAAAACAGCTAAAATCATCAACATTAATATTCAGCAAATATTTTATGTTTCGTGGAAACATTTAAATGTTTCTACCAAATGTCTGCAAATGTTTAGTTTAAAACACATGTTTAATATAAATAGCGAGAAATCAATTAGTATTAGAAATCAATTAGAATCCACGCAAATCATTCAAAGTCAGCTATTAAAACTTAAATGAAACGTGGATAGGCTCATGGTTTTAAAAAATCATAACATTTAGAAACCAAAATAAAATAAATTTCAATTTTTCACTTAAGAAATAAACTAACCTTGGATTTGTCAATAAACTATCAGATATTCTTTCGCTTTTACATACAACTGCTTTTGTGATTATAGGTTATTAACGTTATAAATAAACATGATTACGAAACAATCAATATCCATTTTTTGACTATTGCAGACATACTTATTTCTGTCTGGCAATGCGAATGTTTGCAGTATCCATACAATTAACATTTGATTACAAATTTAAAGTCGTTATGAAGTAAATGTGTTTAATAAAGAGATAAAAAGTTGACTTCCAGAATAGTACAAAATAATAAGCTCTCCATAATAAGGTGTGGATAGAACTGAAGTGGACTTCATATCATGATAAGAAAATATCGATAAGTGATCGAATTTATATTAAGACGATTCTTTGGTTGTTACCTATTTAAAAGTCGATATGGAATGATCAATATCTTAATTTTAAGTTTTGGAAAACATTTTAAACAGTTAACTTATACAATTTCATTTGATTTACTTATAGAAACCGTGTATCTCAGTAATATTTATAATAAGTAAATTACAAATATATTTTTATATTGTATTGTAATATATTTGTATTGATTATGCAATAAGATAATTCTTAGATAATCAAAATTATCTAAGGATTTGTAATAATCAAAATAAGACCTCTAGGAATATTTCAGTTTATAGCATGGGACAATCTATACGCTTATGAATAAATATTAAGACTTATGTGTTTTGTTATTGACTTATATTATAACTTTAGTAATTATGACTATAAATTAATGTTGATTGATATTTGTTCTTAATTTATGCAAATTCGATTAACATTTACGAAGTCATTTTAAAATAGTATCGTATTTTGAATATTTAACATCTTTAAAGGTGTTTTAATGGGAGGTTATAGTATCCAAATTATAGCTGACTTGTTTTAAAGCTTTATAGAATATGAATTTGTTCATAACTGTGAATTGTTCAGACCAAATCTAGATTTCGTAGATCTCAAAGAAGCGTTAGTAAAATTAATTAATCTTATATACGGAAAAAGATATACATATATATGTTATAATAATTATAACGCCTATCTAACAAAAATTAAAACATCAAGTAAATATAAATATATTGATAAAATTAAATTATTAGAATCCTGAAATATTTAAATAAATCAAAATTATTTAAAATAAATACGTTTATATTTAGACAAATAAAATGTGTTTCATTGGAAGGTAATAAAAAAAAATTGTAAAAATTTTAATAAAAATTGTTTCTTTTAAAATAATGGGAGGTTATAGTATCCAAATTATAGCTGACTTATTTTTAAGCTTTATAGAATATGAATTTGTTCATAACTGTTTAAAAAATAAATCTAAATTATATAAATATATGAAATATATGTTTTGAAACATGATGATATATGTGTATTTAATTCTAGCAATTTTTATTCAATAAGCGAACAAATTTATCCAGGTAGCATCATTCTTAATAAAACCAATATTAACGATAAAGAAGGTGTATATCTAGATATGAACATTAAATTAACTTTAACTAAAACTACTATTAATTTATATCGTAAAGATGACATATTTAAATTTACAATAAACATATTTTTGCATGAGCATTCATGCATACCATATAATATAAAATATAATACATTAAATAATGAAATTTTAAGAATTGCAACAATATGTAATGATATTGGCTTTCTTCAAAATCATGCAAATAATTTAATAGATACATATTTTAAACTAGGTTACTATAAAAATAACATCAAACAGAAAATAGTAAAATATAAATCAACACAATAATATAAAGAATAAATTTAAACTCTTAAGTGGCAAATTTTTATGGATGGATAATAAATAATATACTTTGTATTAGAATAAGATACTAGATAGTTTTATCAGAGGAAATACATCATTAGCATGTATTTGGCCCCGCTGCTATGTTGGGTAGAGGAGTTAGGGGCCGAAACCTGATAGCATAGCAGTTCCTCCTGATGACCTCTAATTCTTATTCTGATACAACGTCTGTTATTTATTAGTCAATTCATAAAAATGACGTTTATTTTAAATTTCAATTTTTTATTTTAACTTGATTTAAATTATAGAAAATCTAAAAACAATTATTAATTTTATTATTTAATTATTAAATTTTGATTTAGCATTATTATGTTTTGTTTATTTTATAATTATATTAAATACGTAGACTCAGTTAGCTGATTTGATTAGTCAAAAAGTAAATTATAAAACTATTATTATCAAAAAAACTTCTGGTTAAAAATCAGTATAATAATTATTTTATGAAATCTATTTCAACAATAAACACAGCATAATATATAATATCATAAATATAATGTCATATGATGTCATAAATATCATTCTACACTTTCATTTGATTTACTTATAGAAAGCGTGTATCTTAGTATGGGTAATAAGTAAATTACAAATATATTTTTATATTGTATTGTAATATATTTGTATTGATTATGCAATAAGATAATTCTTAGATAATCAAAATTATCTAAGGATTTGTAATAATCAAAATAAGACCTCTAGGAATATTTCAGTTTATAGCATGGGACAATCTATACGCTTATGAATAAATATTAAGACTTATGTGTTTTGTTATTGACTTATATTATAACATTAGTGATTATGACTATACATTAATGTTGATTGAGATTTGTTCTTAATTTATGCGAATTCGATTAACATTTACGAAGTCTAAAAACTTCTGGTCACTGGATTTTAGCAAAATAAACTGAAATTATATTGGCCGTACTTACACAAAGTAATGAAAATTTGTTTTTTATAACACAATTGTTTTTTAATAACAGAATTGTTTTTCAATATTTATAATATTAAAATAAATATAACATAATATTTTACAATTTCATTATATTTACATACAGAAAACGTGTATCTAAGTTATCAACTAAACTACAAGTCATCAAAAATTATAAATAAAATACTTGAAAAAGCCATAAGTTTTTTCGGTAATTTTAAAAACGAAAATTTATTTTAATTTATAAATTTATTTTAATTTATAACAGCACAAATTATTAAACGTGCATGCATATAAGTAAATTATAAATATATTTAAATAGGCTTTACATAGATATAATTTAAAAAATACTTTACTAACTAAGATTAAAAGGTGGCCGATCTATTCAACTATCTTTTTGGTAGATTGAAAAGAGCTAGTAATCGGATTTTAGTAAAATAAACTAAAAATTGTGTGGCCGTACTTACGCTGAGATATCAAAATCTGTAAAGCATTAAAACAACATCGTTTCTTTTACTGATTTTACCAATTGTTTAGTCCGTGTAACTTATAACTAATCCAGCTTAAAGCATGCAAAATCGTTTTACTGTCGAATCGAATTGTACAACTAAGAAAGACATTTAACACCTGTTCTATTGTACACATTTGATTTGGGCTATATAAACAGTGCATACATTCCGTGCGCACTCTCCGTAAATTAATTGTCTTCTGGGACTAATTGTCGTACGAATCGCTGACCACGTCTTTGTCAATTGTGTAACAATAAATAATTTGAAGGAAATATGGCAAAAGACGGACTTACAAATGTGGAGTCTTGCCTACTCGTATATTTCGATCTTTTACATTTCGCTTAATTTTTTAATCCACTTTTGTTGTGTATTTAACTAACGTTCGTTCTATTGTTTTATAAACAATTTTATTTACTTGAACATAAAATGTAATAAAATGGCTAAGCATTGGTTTAAAAGAAGCTACAATAATCGAAAAACATGATATTTTATAATGTTATATCATGAATACATTGTTTCAGTATTCTTGACAGAGGTTGTATAATCAAGAAAATAAAGTCCGCAAGTCAAAAATGATTAGTGAAAACTAATCATTAATATAAAATATTAGTGTAAAATATCTCAATTGATTTAATTTAAATATAATATTTATTTCAAGTTGATATGCCTGTGCAGTCATTGTTTTTCAAATTGAACTCGTTTGTTTTTTCCTTTATTTGATATATACAAAAAGTTGTGGAGTTATTTAATTTAATATTTAATATTAATTTATAATCAAAATTTGGATTATAATAGAATTTTAACTGATTGTAAAACTATTATTGGATTATATTTATATAATCCAATTTTATCAGTTGGTCTTATTAAAGGTTTTCAATGCCTTTAAAAACATTCTATATATTATAATGTAATATTTGTATAAATAATATCTCAATTGAATTCACAAATTAACTGTAATAATACATGTCTAAGAATGTATGCAAGATTGGAATCTCACTCGAGTATGTATGCTTATAGTAGATTAATGATGGTTCATGCTACATCAGCTAGGGAGCCACTGTTTTTTAATACAGAATAAACGTTGTTTAATGCTTGTATGGGATAATTTGTCTTTATTGAGTAATTACTATCAAGAATTGAATTACTTGTGTCGAAGATAAGTAGATGATGTAATTGTATGCGATGCAATATCGATTATATTTGAAAATATGTCAAGGCCTATCATAAGTGTTTATGCTTTTGTTATTACAATTAATATATTTTATCATTTTGCTCATTGTTGTATTTGTATATTTGTATGTTTAAATTATTATTTTGTAAGTAGTAAGAAAAAAGGTTATTTGATACTATTAAAATGTATAAGAATTAACTTAATAATTCCCCAAATGGGCCAAATTAATGGTTTCAAATAGTAAGAAAAAACTGTTTCCATAATAATGGTTATTACCAATTTTATTTAGCTCGTTTGCTAGTGATGGAGTCATTATGCGTGTACAAAAAACAAAATAATTTTGTAAGTATAAAGGATTGTATAATCAAAAAAGTTTAATTAAGTTATCGCTTTATACAGTATTTATATAGCAATTACTCTATGAGCTTTGCCAATTTATCTTGTGATATGTAATTATGGCAATATGTTGAAGTGTGATAGTTATTGACATTTAAGATAAATATTAATAGTCAGTCGCTGTCAAATAAACGATTTCAGTAAATCTTCTTCAGTAATTGTCCTGTTGGCAGGGTCTGCTACCCTGCCAAGCAGGATTTCAGTAAATATAAGTTTTAAATATGTAAAATAACCTTTTAAAGTTATTAAAAGGTTATTTTTTATGTATGTTGTATTGTTTGAACGAATGAATTTGTTTGCTTTATTAGAATTGTAGCGACCTCTACATAGTTCGTGTAGTCTTCATTAGGGACTTAAGTTTCAAACAATGATTGAGATGTTTATTATTAATAATGATATTAATAAGGATCTCGACTTTTTTAATTTGTACTGCAAATATCGTATGCATTCCTTGAATTAAATGAGCAAACGTATATATGTAGTCTCTGAGTTGTTTAGTTATTGTCTTTTTGTTACTGATGTTTATCCTTAATAAAGTTATAGAAAGGGAAAAGCGTATAAATACTAGTAAAGAAATATCCATCTCTTTAGTTCATGTTTTTCTAAAGTTGTCTTCATATTAAAGTGATATGCTTTTTTATATATGGCTTTTTAGATAAAAGGTTTATAAAAGGTTAACAGGCACTTACTACGAATTAAAAATTTAAATTTACTTAACAATCAATAATTTTCAAAAAATGTTTAATAAATTATAAATTATAATATTACAATATTACAAATAAATTATTATTGTTTAAATTTTTATATTCTTATAGTGTCTGTAGCTTGTAAAGTGTTGTCGGAAGCAAGATCAAAATATATTAATTATAAAATAGCTTCAATCAATTGCTTGATTGCTATTGAAGTCTACCAATTAATTTTGCTTATTTATTTGTAGTCTCACACTAATATCTTTGATATTAAAAGATCTCAAATATTGTATTAACAACCAACTTTATGCTACTACAAAAAGTTAGTTAAAATAACTAATTTTATATTTTGCCTTTTAGATATAAAATTGTGAAATATTTTTTAAATTAAGATATTATAATCAATTGTCTTCGTTCGAATAAACTTAAGACAGCAATTTCAGCATAAAATGCTTATCCTATCAAAAACTAGGTCATTAAGGAAAATGTCAACTTGAAAAACTGTATTATTTTATTTTAATATTGATAATGTAGTACTTAAAATCAAAAATGTCCTTGCTATTGAAATTCCACTATAAAGCAGTTACATTTTATTACTAATTTTATTTGGCCATTAACACAATCTTCTAAGTACTTTGCAGGTGATGAAATATTTAGATGTATGTTATTGCTTCAAGGGTTATAGGCAATTTTAAACGTTTTGTTGTCATTTGTACGATCTAAAATGCTTTGAAATGTAAATGCTTTAAGTGACAGCAATATACTTTTAATTGAATTTAATTTCACATTTTCTTTGAATACAAATTTTATTTGATTTCAAGTTTTATTAGCAAATATATCTATCGAATTGGTAACTTACTATAAGAGTACCAATATCTGTTACGTTTTGCATCGTTTCCACATTCTAGTAATTATTACAGTATTTTTTATAGGCATAAATCTTTCGTGCTGATATTCAAAATAAAAACTTTCACAATAAAACTGGAAAAAAGGTTTAAAAATTTGCTACATGTACTATACTTTCAGTTTGAAAAATGATTTCCAATATCGATACAAATTTACATGTGATATAATAATTATACCGGAGATACAAAAACGACCGGTAGACGAATTAAACATTTCACAAAAGTGTCATTAATTAAATTTCATTTATATTTATACAACTGCGAATTAAAGGAAATATTTATGAAAACTACTACAAAATTATTAGCAAAAATTTGTGTCGTATTTTTCAAGGTATATACCTCCCCGTAGACGCTACATATGCCGGAGACCACGAAACTTATTAAAAAGATGTATGTCTGACATGGGCCCGGAACTCAATGGCACAGCTGTTCGTGTACGCTATCCTGCAAGCGTACCGAGCGGAGGCTTTGATCTGCTTCCTTTCGGATCTGGACCGGTTCACCTCTCCTTATCTAGCCTGGAGACACCACCTACGTATATGCCACCATGCCTACTCAGTACCATGCTAGGACGCACATTCTTCACATCGCGTCGATCAAGCGCAGCCCACACCCAAGCATTCATACATCAGGCGCTGTTGCTCCAGTTACAGGTGAGCGCTACTTCACCCCGCCGCACACAAACGTCTATAATTTACTTATATAGTAAATTACGCAATTTTTGTGTTCTATAAATAGTGTGGGCGGTAACTAATTTTTGCAATTCAAATCTACCAAACGCCTTTTTTTAATTTGCACTTTTTGTGTTGATCAAAATCAAGTAAATAATACCAAATATCCCAATTAATGCGAGCTATATAGTCAACAAAGGATAAATAGTCAATTAATGCATAGGTAACAACTAGTTATGAAAAAATATAAGAATTCTTGTTATTTTAATCATCAAGAATTCTTGCTCATTTATAATACACAAAAATAATGATTTAAATGCGAACGGTGATATGATTATTTCTCTTTCCGTCAAAGTATAGATTTGCACACTTTTTATTCTACAAAAAAATCAAAATCGGAATATGCCGATAACAGTCAAAATCGTTTAAACAAAAATTTGGCATTCCATATATCAAGAAATATGTTCTTTTCGATAGATTCAAAATATTTATGTTTAATTGATAAGAATTTACCAATTATTACCTTACCATTATATGATGTGTAAGGTCAGTATAATAATTTTATTACGACGTTGTTTTTCAACTATAAATACTATTTATTAATATAAATACAATATCGATATTTAATATAATTTTATAATTGATTTTTGCTAACATTCCACAAAATTAAGATCAATTAAATAAGATCATAATAAAAGCTGTCAAATACCACACTTTTTTAAAATCTTTCAGGTAAGATAACTTTAGCATAAGACAACCATTTTAGCCAACATTAACATTAATTATATAATTAAGTATTTTATAATAAAGTAATGGTATCACTTAAAGTCATTCAATATACAAACATGTTTACTGTTCTCGTTAACATATACAGAGCATATGTGTGCGAATTTAACTAAAAATAGTTGATGATAAGTGTGCCGTGTGTTAATCTTTTTAATTAAATATATCATTTATCTATTATTTTACTAACAAATAACACTCCATCCTGTAAATTAAACGTATATTCTGTAATTTTTATCTTGTTGGTAAAATACATTTTAACATTTTATTTTTAGTCTAAAAACGTGCTTCGTGCTTGTTTCTTGATGATGTAATCGCTGAAGCTATTTTGTCGACACTAAAAATATTTAATATTTAATATAAAATATAAAAATTCAATATGTAATATTATTTTTTATAATCAAAATTTGGATTCTAAAAGAATTTTAACTTATTATAATAATTTTATAATACTATTATTGTTTAATCAGTAGTTCTTATGTAATTATGTAAGGTATTAATATTATTATACATAAAAGCTAAGTATTTCTAGTTGTTTTTTGAACAGTTAGGAGATCAGGTGTATAGATTATAGTATCAATATGGAGTATATTCAATTTATTAAACCTTTTTCTTGACTTTAAGGATATATGGATAAGTGATACTTTATAAGTATCATTATTGAATGTATTTCATGCCTTTATAGACATTATATATTATAATGTAATATTTATATAAAAAATATCTTAATTGAATTCACAAATTAACTGTAATAATGCATGTCTAAGAATGTATTCAAGATAGACGCATTGGAATCTCACTCGAGTATGTATGCCTATAGTTTATTAATGATGGTTTATGCTACATCAGCTAGGGATCCACTGTTTTTTAATATAACATCAACGTTGTTTAATGCTTGTATGGGATAATTTGTCTTTATTGAGTAATTACTATCAAGAATTGAATTACTTGTGTCGAAGATAAGTAGATGATGTAATTGTATGCGATGCAATAACGATTATGTTTGAAAATATGTCAAGGCCTATCATAAGTGTTTATGCTTTTGTTATTACAATTAATATATTTTATCATTTTGCTCATTGTTGTATTTCTATATTTGTCCGTTTAAATTATTATTTTGTAAGTAGTAAGAAATAAGTTTATTTGATACTATTAAAATGTATAAGAATTAACTTAATAATTCCCCAAATGGGCCAAATAAATGGTTTCAAATAGTAAGAAAAACTGTTTCCATAATAATGGTTATTACCAATTTTATTTAGCTCGTTTGCTAGTGATGGAGTCATTATGCTTGTACACGAAACAAAATAATTTTGTAAGTATAAAGGATTGTATAATTAAACAGTACAATTTAGTTATCGCTATATACAGTAATTCTTCCGCGTCATGTATTTTAAATATGTTTGTTATTAGTTCCATTGTAATACATTTGATATCGAATTTAAAATAAACATATAAGCTTAACTTTGGTTTTTCTATCTTTCGTGTTACTTACTTATTATAATCATTATAACCTTACTCCCAATTGGAATGATTATATGGCTGTGTTAATCATTATTTCTGTTATCCAGCGTTCCACACAACATTTGGTGACTCAAATTTCAGAAAGGCAAGTTGAAATTTTTTACGTAAAAAGAAACTACATTTCTACGAATTTTATCTAACTTATAGTATATTTTACGACTTTGTAAATTTAATTCGTCTTCGATTCCCCCTTATTTCTTCCATATTCATAATTTAAAATCCGTAATTGACTATCGTTTGTAGCAGACTCAATTATTTTATAGCAAAACCGTGATCATAACCAATTACTATAAATATATCAACATTACAAAAAGTTAATTGTATTAGGGACTTGCTTAATATCTAAGACAGTAATTTCATTATCACTGAGCAAAATACTTATGCATTTATCGAAATAAGATACTGATCAAAATACTCAAAATACTTATAGAAACTTCAAGAAAGAGGCGAAACCAACAAGACAACAATCAACGAACAAGCAAAGAGACGCTGTGCAACGAGGCGACAACTTACAATGGACTGCGAACGATAAGCTTTGATTACAATCTGTGCATCCATCATACCGCTGCTGATCATGTAATGGGCCGCATGCAGTGTGTGAAGGTTGCGTATATGTAAAACAGTGTATATCTTAAATGATTTGTTTTTCTAAGAAGAGGTGTAAAAATCGTAAATCAGATAATTTCCCAGTGGATAGTTATATTTCGTCAGATTATAACCACGTTACAACGACGAAAACACCGGATACGTTAGACGATATAATAAATTTCGTTAACCTGCACATGAAGTGCATTTCGGACGTTTGTTAACTGCATAGCTTTAAAAAAGCTCCTATTGATAAAGCTCCTAGAAATGTGTCGCGAGACTTCTTTTTACAAGATTGTTTATGCGGATAGTGCATCGCCATATAAATTTCTGAACTTTATAAGATTATTAGTGATAAGGCACAACATTTGAAAGTATGAAACAATAAATACGTGAACTGAGTGCAGCTATGCCTACACTATCTATCAATATCGGAAACTTACAAAAGGCAATAGTTTGGCTTAAACTTCATCGTTTTTCTAGTCATTCAACGTACAGTAACTCGTTCTGCCTTAACTACAACGTTAATAGATAAAGATACTTCTCCTTTAAATGTGATTCAGGAGGTTGATCGGCAAGCAAGACGAGCTTCTAACGTTATTATACAACGTTTAATGCTTCTACAAATAAGATAGAAAATGTTAGATAGTTACTCACCGCAATTAAGGTTGATCTCGATAGAAACATTTCGATAAAGCTTCACCGCATCACTACATCGAGAAACGACTCACCACCTTGACTTCTACTGACTACAAATGAAGTTATTACTGTCAATATCCTTAATAGATCCAGGTTTTTTAAAACTTCAGATAATTTTCAAAACTTTTTCATCAGGGCTCATATGTCTTTAGCCTAACGTGAGGCACAAAAGATGCTTTTAAACAAGCTTAGAGAAGTTCGGAAAGCAAATCCCTCAGAGCGTTTGGCGTTGCGTAGTAATATAGTTATACTTGTTGGCAAATAGCCAATGCATCATCGATTAAGGAATTGATTCTCTCGATGAATAAAAATTCCATATGACTATTTGAGAACATGCCACGGAATAATCGCTGTGGTAAACCGATAAGGTTAATTCGATTGTTGTATTTCAACGTTGAAGGCCTTGGTACATTATTGAAATAGGGCATAAATAGCTATTTATCGTCGTTTGATATACTGATACTCCTAGAAACTTTCTGTACTTTTCCTCTAGCGCTATCGAAGTTTTATACTTACGATATCTTGGCATCTTTAGCCACTCGTGGTAGATCATTCGGGGAAGTTATTTGGCTGTATCCAATCTTTTAGCGATTTGCCCTTTTAAACCAATGAGAACGCAATTTACCTTAGCGCACCATCGCTATCCATTATAACGCGCTATTTTAATCAATATTACCGTGCGAGTGATATTATTAGCGAATTGTCTGTTTCTTGAGAACATCATACTTTATAAGCCCATTATTGTCACAGATGATTTCAATACTAATAAGGGTAATTCATCGATAATACAAGAAATCTTAAAAGAATACTTTCCTTCTTATAACCTTGGTCTTCACATTCCAACTGAAGACTGGACTTACGAGAGTAGTACTTCCAAAAGTTACTTAGATTTGATTTTTGCAAACATTGGTATCCACGATGTGTGCATAGACTTCAGTACCAAATAGGCACTGCTCCAGAAACATAAATCTATCACGTGTTTGCTCGATGGAATTATGATTACCTCTGGTTATTTATGTAAACCTCATCCGGTCAGCAGGCAAATTGATCTCCTCAAACAATTTAAAAGCGATATCCAAAGAATGCACAGAACTTTAAAAAGCTGAGTTTGCTCTATGTCTTTTACGTTCTCGATCGTGTTAGCTTGGTTCGCGATTTTCTATAGATAAATGGCGAAATTACTTTGTCAATATTCTAGATTATGAAGTCTTCTAATATTTAGAACGATCATAGCTTCATATGCAATGCAAGTTATGCAATCAAGATCCTCTTTATTCCACCTTCACCAAAGATAAAATCGAATCTTGCTGGTTTGCATGTTATCAAAAAAAGCAGCTGGTGTCGATCAACTTTGTATTCAACACATGAAACAATCCTTTAACTTGATTTCAAATTATTGAGAATTATTTTTTTAATGCAATCTTGAAAAATCATTCTATTCCTAACGATTGGCGGATAATGTCATTAAGGTTTTGTTTAAAGGATCAGGAGAACTTGCATGTACCGACTCAGATAGATAAATAGCTCTGCTTAATCACTCGTATAAGTTATTGACGTGTATGATGTCCTTCCGTTTATCTCGGTTTAGTTCCTACTGCCTACCTACAAAACAACTGCAGGAATCACTCTTCAATAAGTGCACTTACAAATCTACGATATAGAGTTCTCGACAGTTTAACTCTCACTCCTCCTTTTTACAGTGTTTATAGATTTCGCAAAGGTATTAGATAGTGTCGACCGATCCTTATTTTTGCACAAACTCTTGCAATCAGGTGGGTGTCAATAATCCGTTTATGCTTTTCCTTGTGAGCGTGCTTCAGCCTACTTTATCGTTTATTTACGATTGAGCAAATACGCATACACACTTTATGTCGTTTTTATTTTGTAAGCATATGATCTTGCATTGTTAACTTCTAATAGCTTATTGGCTAAATCTGTCATTTCAGTAATTGTAGAGTACTGTAACGTTAATTAACTTACGGTGAATATATCGAACACCAAAGTTCTTAAGTTTCGTAAATATATTAAATTATCTCATGATACCTGATAGCATAGCAGTTCCTCCTGATGACATCTAATTCTTATTCTGATACAACATCTGTTATTTATTAGTCAATTCATAAAAATGACGTTTATTTTAAATTTCAATTTTTTATTTTAACTTGATTTAAATTATAGAAAATCTAAAAACAATTATTTATTTTATTATTTAATTATTAAATTTTGATTTAGCATTATTATGTTTTGTTTATTTTATAATTATATTAAATATGTAGACTCAGTTAGCTGATTTGATCTCGTAAGGATGTTCTGTATGTGAACGAATATCCTCTAAAAATTTGTTGTACGTACAAATATGATGTTATCCTACTAAGCTCTCGCTGGTCTTTCAAAATCCACTTGAAAAAAACAGTCTGCAAAAGTCGTCAAAAGTCGTTTGGACTTATATCATTTCGTGACGCTCGTCGAAACTTTGACGTGATGCTCCTTCCAATCATAAGCTATGGTCTCAAATGCTTTTTGTCAGACCTCTCAGCAAATTATTTCCGCCAAATTGATAATTGTTAATGACGTTACATAAAAACGTGTAGTTTGGGCATCGCCGAAGTGCTCCTCATATTGTTTACTCCTCAAAAATATATGATGAATATGCTTTGGAATTACTAATATTACTCACCTAATTTAATACATTTTGGATACCCATTGCTATACAATATCTGTTCGAATCACGTTATGCTAATCGCTTACAATCTTGATTGGTTCAGTAATATATCACTTATCACTCTGGAATCGTTCTTATATTAACAAAGTGAAAAGTAACTCTAAAGGTATCAGGGCTTATCAGTTTATATATCTCAACGATTCAACATTAAGGAGTATAACTTTTCTCTGATTAAGAGAAAAGTTTTATCTTCCTAAGACAGTTTGCCTTGATGTTAAGGATAGTTTAGACTTGTTTAAACTGGCATAATGACAATTTTACAGAATTACAATTTCACAGAAAATAAAATATTTTTTAACCCTTAGATGCCAGAAAAGAGAAAGGGGTGAAGAAAACATCATAATTTTGCGAGCTGTCGTTTTTAAAAGGCGTTTTACCTAAATGAGATGTTTCAGTGTTATCATGTAATTATGATTTATAAATACCATGCTATCCGAAATCGAGCAACGAAGCCTGCTAGGGAAGGTCTTCCGTAGAAAACATAGTACAATATGAAAAATATAGATACTATGGATGTAATATGAAAACAGGACAATTGAAAGTTTAATTATGCTTTTAATCCTAAATGTCGATATTTCTTCTCAAAAGCGTTTAAGAAACTTTGAAAATAATTCAAGCTAGAATTTATTTTATTATAATAATGTAATGTTTAAAAAATGAATATATTTTCTTCGAGATGGTATTTCTGCGACATGTGACCGGATCGTAAACGTAATGTGAAAATATAATATAACTAATTAAATTAAATAAAAATTAAAAATTAAATTAATTTTAATTAAATTAAAAATTTAATTAAAATTTAATTTTATAATTAAAAAACGTGCATAAGAAACATTTTTATTTAAACTATTTATTATTTTCTTTTATCCCATTTTTTAAATTTGGTTTAATCAAATTTTGATAGAGGAAAAATGTCTAAGTAGCATTGTATTTTTATCGATCTCTCAATATAAAAATGTCGGTTTTCTTCATTTTTAGGAAATAATCATAAACGATTTTAAAAAACCTTCGTTTTTTTTAAATAAATTTTCTGAAGAATCCTTCAGAAAATTTACGACTGGTTCAGCTAAAGGCATGTTTTGTCTCAAAAACTTAACATTAAGATAACAAATAATTTTTTCCGTAAATAAATTGTTTTGAAAATTTGGTACAAACTATTTAAATTGTGAATAAAAGCTACGTTTAATTACTTTTGTTTAAAATAAATTA